>JALGBA010004206.1:62500-70000 GCA_023970755.1 Azemiops feae | reverse complement strand
GCTTTTGCTTTGGGGTTCTCAGGTATGTGTCCCCCTCTTTCTTTTCCCTCCAGTGCTATCTTGTGCAACAAACAGGGATGAGAAATAGTAATAGCACTTAGACTTATATACCGCTTCACAGTGCTTTACAGCCCTCTCTAAGCGGTTTACAGAGTCAGCATCTTATCCCCAACAATCTGGGTCCTGATTTTACCGACCTCGGAAGGATGGAAAGCTGAGTCAACCTTGAGCCGGTCAGGATCGAACTGTTGGCAGTGGGCAGAGTCAGCTTGCAATACTGCATTCTAACCATTCTAACCATGATTCTAACCATGATGGCAAGAATAGAATAGAATAGAATAGAATAGAATAGAATAGAATAGAATAGAATAGAATAGAATAGAATAGAATAGAATAGAATAGAATAGAATAGAATAGAATAGAATAGATAATGGAATGGAATAGCAATAGCAATAGCAATAGAATAACAATAGACCTAGACTAATATACTGCTTCATAGTGCTTTACAGCCCTTTCTAAGCAGTTTACAATGTCAGCATCTTGCCCCCAAACAATAATCTGGGTCCTCATTTTACCAACCTCGGAAGGATGGAAGTCTGGGTCAACCGTGAGCCGGTCAGGATCGAACTGAAGAATTGCAGAAGGGAAGGGTAACCTAACAGATTAGATCAGAAGTAAACCACCAATTTTGCCCCTACAGCAAAGTTCGCCAAAATGGTTAGTATCAACCCCCATGAGTTGATATCAGTATCCATTATTTTTGTTGCACCTGGCATGAATTTAAAATTTTAATCCAACCAATACCACTCAATATAATCCATGCAAACAAAAACTGTTTGGGATCCTCCATAATTGTTAGAAGTGGGAAGGGCTCTTGGGAGCAAAACATTTTCAGAAACACTGCTGTAGCACAGAGCTCTCCAAACTTGGCAACTTTAAGTCTTGTGGACTTCCCAGAATTCCCTAGCCAGCCATGGGAGGGGAATTCCACAATTCCACATGGGAGCTGAAGTCCACAAGTAGAGTATGGCCAAAACAGTCAAGATACCAGTCACAACAGTCACAATTAACACCCACAGGGATTTGGACCCTATTTTATACATTGGCTGAAAATTAAAATAAAATACAATAAAAACTGCTAGTATGCTTACTGTCCACACATTAAATGTCCTTTCAGCCCTCTAGTTTTCCTTCCATCACATGCAAAAGTACAATTTGTTGGCAAGTTCGGGAGGGATTCAGGAATAGCAACCTGGATCAAAAGGAGGAATTGATGGGTTGCATTTATAGGGCAAAGCATGAGGTTCTTACTTCTCTGGCACATGGGTCCTCGATAGCCCGGGGCGCACTCGCAGATTCCATCTTCCGGAGAGCAGGACCCTCCATTTTCACAGTTGCAGGCAATGGAGCAGTTGGGTCCCCAACGGCCTGGTGAGCACACGCTGTCGCAATGGATGCCTGGGGACAAGCAAAGATGCGGATCAGTTGTGCAGAAAGAAGGACTCAGTGTATTGGTGGAAAGGAAGTTTGCACTCTTCTTAGGCTTGGGGCACTCTTGGGTTACAAATGCAGAGGGCTGGGTCTTCAGCATAGGACATGTGCTAGAAAGTCGGATGGGTTTGAAGGAAATCCTAGCAAGTTCATTTTGGCAGAAAGTGGGGTCTGATGTGAAGTTATTCTCTTCCTTAATCTTTAGCCTTCCCTTTTTTTTTTTTTTAAGGAATAAGCTAAAAGCCTTTTTTTGTTATTGTTGTTGTTTACTGCAACATTTCTCAACCTAGCAACTTTAAGATGAACGGCGTTAAGCTCCCAGAATTCCCCAGCTAGCACGCTGACTGGGGAATTATGGGTGTTGAAGTCCACAGATGTTTGAGGGACAATATTTGAGAAGTTGCCACAAAGATGAGGGGGGATCACCCTATTCTCCAAACCACCTGAAGGCAGGACAAGAAGCAACAGATGGAAATTAATCAAGGAGAGAAGCAATCTACAATAGAACTAAGGAGAAACTTTGTTAACAGTGAGGACAATTAACCAGTGGAATGACTTGCCTCCAGAAATTGAGGATGCTCCATCACTGGAGGTTTTTAAGAAGAGATTGGACAACCTGAAATGGTATAGGGTCTCCTGCTTGAGCAGGGAATTGGAATAGAAGACCTCCACAGTCCCTTCCAACTCTATTCTATGTTCTAAGATGCTTACTGGGGAATTCTGGGAGTTGAAGTCTAGACATTTGTGATGGAATGTAGTAAGGGGGTGGATCCCCAGATGGGAGAGGGAGCATTACAGAGGAGTAAGAGGCAACTCAACCCAGATACTGTGTGTGAGAGAAAGAGGGTGAAGACAGCCCCTCCCTAATAGTGCTCAGAGTGTATGGCAAGATTCTGTCAATAGATGTGGAACAATAAAGAACTCAGCTTGGAAGGTTCACCATGTGTCATTCTTGACTAAAGCACTCTTACTCTCTGCATCTACCATATACTCTGAGAACTATTAGGGAGGGTCTTCTTCACCCTCTTTCTCTCACACAGAATATCTGGGTGGAGTTGCCTCTTACTCTTCTGTAATGCGCCCCCTCCTGTCTGGGGATCTACCTCCTCAATGTGTTCCATCCCATCATGCTGGCTGGGGAATTCTGGAAGTTGAAGGCCACACATCTTAAAGTTGCTGACTGCACAATTGATCTCCTGTGCTTTTCTGTGTATCACATACACAATGCAAGTGAAAAAGAGAGAGGTTTCAATCATGTGTTCGCAGACACCATCTTCATGGCTTTGATAACCCCAATAGCCAGGAAGGACAGCTAGAAAGAACAGCAGTTCTACACTGTGACATTGCGATCAAAGGATGGAGGAGAAGGAAGAAAAACCAATGTTCACTCTTGTTATTCTTGAGGTAAGAAAACAAGAGAACCCATTTTATATTTCAAGCTCCCAAGGAACCTAATATCCTTGCAGGCCATGATGACGATGTTAACCTGTAAATGACATAACTTGAATCATTCAGTCATTCCATGATGAGGTCACACTGTATGTGATGCAATTTCCTCCTTCAGCCTGTAGATGCTCCTGAAACTCCACCGGTTGAATTCTACAACAGTGAACTCGGGAGGGAGAAAATTGCTCTTTACGATATTATTAGATCTACACTTTCAGGTCTGGATAGGTCTCACCTGAGTTATAATTTGTCTATCTCCATTCTTCTACAAATGTCACAGTTCTCCTTGATCATGTCCTGAATTCTCCATCCAAATTCCATTTCAATTAGCAGTAAGGTGCTTGTCCATTATGGTTAAAGATGTAATTATATATTTATGTAGGTTTTTGGTTTTTTTTTAATCTCACAACAGAACAGGGGAGACATATGTTAGGGATGTACCAACCTCTTTGTAACCTTCATCTCACTCAGCCATTCCCAAACACTCCACACTGCAAAACTCTGAAGGCCAAATATGACGGCCAGGTCCTTTTACAGAACAGCCTTGATGCTCTCTGAGCTTGGTTATTTTCTTGCACACATTTCATTACCCAACCAGGTAACATCATCAGTGCTAGAAGGAAGTGTGCAAACCTTCTAACACTGATGATGTTACCTAGTTGGGTAAGGAAACGTCTGCAAGAAAACAACCAAGCTCCAAGAGCACCAGGCACCCCACAGTTCAAGCCTGAGCTACAAATATTCTCCTTTATTGGTATTTGACTTTGATCTCATGAGCTTTTGATAAGGTCACAAAGGTTTTCAGCCTATTCCTTTATTTTGCAGCTTATTCAGGTTTTTTGTGTGGTAAGTTCTAAGCTCCGATGAGCTTGAAGTTCATCTTAGTCACCCCAGAACACAAACTCAAGATCCAAAAAGATCTTGACAAACTTGAACAATAGGCCCTATCCAACAAAATGAGTTTCAATGAGGAGAAAAGCAAAGTTTTACATTTAGGCAGGAAAAATCAAAGGCACAAGTACAGACTGGGCAAGACCTGGCTTAAAAACAGTAACTGTGGAGTCTAGTGGACGATCACTTGACTATGAGCCAGCAGTGTGCAGCAGCAACCAAAAAACCTAATACAATCCTGGGTTGTATAAACAGAGGCATAGAATCAAGATCACACAAAGTATTAGTACCGCTTTATAAAACCCTAGGGAGGCCACACCTGGAATACTGCAGCCAATTTTGGTCACCATGTCAGAAAAAAGATGTTGAGAGTTTGGAAAAAATTCAGAGAAGAGCAACTAAGATGATCAAAGGCCTGGAGACTAAAACATACGAAGAACGACTGCGGGACTTGGGTTTGGCCAGTCTAAAGAAAAGAAGAAATAGGGGAGACATGATAGCAGTATTCCAGTATTTGAGGGGCTATCACAAAGAAGAGGAGGTCACATTATTCACCAAAGCACCAGAGGGCAGGATGAGAAACAATGGTTGGAAACTGATCAAAGAGAGAAGCAACCTGGAATTAAGGAGAAACTTCCTGACAGTGAGGACAATTAACCAGTGGAACAGCTTGCCTCCAGAAATCGTGGGCGCTCCATCACTGGAGATTTTTAAGAAGAGACTAGACAGTCACTTGTCTGAGATGGTATAGGTTCTCCTGCTTGAGCGGGGGGCTGGACTAGAAGACCTCCAAGGTTCCTCCCAGCTCTATTCTGTTCTGTTCTGTTCTATTCAATCCTATCCTTCCAGTCATTCCACATAATCCCTTTTGAACACGAGTGCAAATATTTTGCCTGCCCTCAACTTCACCTTTTATCTCCCTGACTTGTTTTGAGATAAGCTGATCATGATCCGGATCTCTTACTTGGAGAACTGGGGTTGAGTTGACTTGTTTCCTTTCCAATCCTTTTTTCTTTTTCTTTTGCATCATCTCTTCCAGACTGGAAGGACAGAAGCAGAATCTGCCTTCTTAAAATATGTGTGTTGCACTCAGAGAGTCTTCATTGCTAAATAAATAAAAATAAGCTGCTGGCCAAAGCCAATGAATTGTGGGAACAGTAGAAATGGTATAGAGTCTCCTATCTGAGCTGGGGATTGGACTAGAAGACCTCCAAGGTCCTTCCCAACTCTGCTACTCTGTAAATAGTGAAAAACGGTAAACAATGGGAACTTCTCATTGGGTCACTGGGTGTGATACTCCATACTGATAAGTCCTTGGTGCTCTCTGACTTTGGTTGTTTTCTTGCAGACGTTTCATTACCCAGTTTGGGTATACAATACAACCAAGCTGAGAAAGCACCAAGGACCACCCAGATCAACCCTGAGCTACAAATATTTTCCTTTATTGATACTCCACACTGACAGCATCTCTACATCACTAAAACCCTGCATATTGCGCTTGAAACATCCCAACGTTTCTTCAAACGTCTGGAGGATCTGGGTTGTGGCATCTTGAATGTAGAATGTCTTGCTGATAGCATTTCTCCTACAGAAAATATATCGCCTTTCCAATATTGCCTGGTTGGAAGTGTTCAGCCCAGTTTCATCATGAATATAAAAGCTGTAAGACCTGGTTTTACAAGCATATAAGTCACCGGACAAGCCATTTTGAATTCACAACACTTCTCCAATGACATTATGATATGCATGACATTACACACACACAGACACACACACACACATGTATACAGGCCTTGTGGGTGCTCATGCATGAACCATAAGATAGACCCACTGGCTGAATTTGCAGACGAGATGATATATCTTGCCAAGCTTAGCATAGCTTGTTTTACAAATCCAATCTCACTGTTGAAATTTTAGCAGGCTCTCCTACTGTTTCCATGATGTTAATTCTTTTATTTTTAATTTTCTATTGTAAATATTTTACACTGGTACTCAGAGACCTACTTATGGGTGGGCAGCTTACAAACAGATAAATACATTTATCCTTAGATAATTATGCCAGACCTAGGATCCACTTTACTTAACAGGAAGTTTGCCCTCCTCAAAATGATTCAGTCTCTGTGTTCAGAAATAGATAGATAGATAGATGATAGACAGACAGACATTCTGCAAACATGCAAATTCAGGTTCCAAAGGGCTACAACTGGGCATTTTTATGCCACTCAAATCTACCCAGATGCTCTGTCGGCTGCTATTTATTTAATTAGTGACATTTAAATAAAGGCCTCTACCCTTTTTATCATAATCTTATGAATTGAAATATTCTCGGAGGATCTCTGCAAATTCACCGTAGCCTGACAAGCAATTATTTGTGGATGTAGGCTTATCAGGAAAACCCTTTGATTGTTTGACTTAAACACGGGGGATTTCCACTGAGAACAATGCAGTCCACCCAGTGTGAAATGGGATAGAGAAAGGGAAAAGGGAGAATTCTGGCTAGTGCAGCTTCAGCAGTGTTCCTGCAGAGAAACTGCTTATTTATTTATGTGCAGTTTTTTTTAAAAAAAACCAACAATGGTAAGCCTCATATATAATACAAAAACAGATCAATAAAAGAGAAGCAAATGAAAAGACCACATACAACTTAACTAAATTATAGCAAACAAAATCCTACTAGGGGCTCATCCACCATCCTGTTGCAAGAGAAAATAGCCCACTTTTCAATTTCTTCAGAACATTATGGAGGAAGAATCTCTGGGGTGATAGTAGTCCTCGACTTACAACAGTTCATTTAGTGACTGTTCAGAGTTACAACGGCACTGAAAAAAGTCACTTATGACAATTTCCTCATACTTACAACCGTTGCAGCATCCCCAGGGTCATGTGATCAAAATTCAGACGCTTGGCAACTGACTCCTATTTATGAAGGTTGCAGTGCCCTGAGGTCATGTGATCCCCTCTTGCGACCTTTTGACAAGCGAAATCAATGGGGAAGCCAGATTCATTTAACAACCATGTGATTAACTTAACAACTGCAGTGATTCACTTAACAACTGTGGCAAGGAAGATAATAAAATGGGACAAAACTCACTCAACATCTGTTTGGCTTAGCAACAGAAATTTTGGCCTCAAATTGTGGTCGCAAGTCGAGGACTACCTGTATAGGGAGTAGCCAGCAGCTTGATTGCATCTGAAAGCCAACCGCCAACAGATGAAGTTGGCGGACTGATTGCGTCGCATGGTGATAGCATATGGGTTGCCCATTAGTGCCTGTGCCGCTGCATTCTGGATTGGCTGTATCTTCTGTGGGAAGGTTTAAATTCTTAGAAGAGCGGCAGAATGTTAGAAAGATGGAAACAGGGAAGGAATGCGTGCTAATTGGGGCACCCTAGAAGTGCTCAGTTCTCAGTAAGCTTTACCCAAATCTCTATGACAATGTAATTGGGGTTCCTCCAGTGTGGATAGATAGATAGATAGATAGATAGATAGATAGATAGATAGATAGATAGATAGATAGATAGATAGATAGATAGATAGATAGATAGATAGATAGATAGATAGATAGATAGATAGATAGATAGAGATAGATAGATAGATAGATAGATAGATAGATAGATAGATAGATAGATAGATAGATAGATAGATAGATAGATAGATAGATAGAATCACTGC
>JALGBA010004206.1:0-57500 GCA_023970755.1 Azemiops feae | reverse complement strand
GGTCTGAACACTTCCTATTGGTTAGATCACACATAGCTAGTTCCCTCAGTTGTTCATTATATGATTTAGCCTCCAGTTGATGTTAAAACAGAAAAGGCTGTAATCAAAGGACACAAGAATAACCTTCTTGGACAAAAATGAACTCCAAGAAAGCCCCTACAAATTGATTACTCAGAGTTGTCAAGAAACAAGACCTTTAGGTCCAGGTCAGGACCCTGGAGAGCTCCCTGGAGCAAGTCAAACATCTGGCTTAACTCTCACAAAGAAAACTATTGATCTAGGACAGGGGTCTGCAACCTTGACAACTTTAAGACTTGTGGACTTCAGCTCCCAGCTATGCTGGCTGAGGAATTCTGGGAGCTGAAGTCCACAAGTCTTAAACTTGTCAAGGTTGCAGACCCCTGGTCTAGGACTTATCCCAGATCAAGTGAGATCTTAAAGACATGGCAAGGCCAGATAATCTCTTAAATTTACCTCTGCCTACTGCTGACATTACATTTATAGAAGTTTTGATTCAGAGCCATTCATTAGGACATAAATACTTAGTTGAAAGGTTGCAGAGATTATAGGGCAGCTACAGGAGGTCTCGTACAACAGGCCAATCTCCTGAAACTGGAAAGAGACTGGGAGAGGTTGATGGCTCTCTTTGAAGTTAGCTGATCACTTGTTCTTACAGAACAGAGAATAGCAGCGTTGCAAGGGACACTAGAGGTCTTCTAGTCCAACTCTCCTCAAGCAGGAGGCTATATACCATTCTGGACAAATAGTATTCCAGGTGTAGTCTTACAGTATAGGCAGTATACTGCAAGGTAGTATATAGTGATACTAATACTTCATGTGATTTTGATACTGTTCCTCTGTTGAAGCAGCCTAGGATTGCATTGGCTTTTTTGGCAGCTGCCTCACACTGCTGGCTCATATGTAGGTGGTTGTCCACTAGGACTCCTAAATCCCTCTCAGGTACAGGTACCACCTATTCTATACCTGGGCATTTGACCTTTGTTGCCTAAGTGTAAAACCTTATTTTTCTTACCACTGAATTGCATTTTGTTGGATAGGGTCCAGCGTTCAGGTCTGTCATGATCTTTCTGGATTCTTAAACCTATCTTCTAAAATGTTGGCTATTCCCACTAGTTTGGTTTCATCTGCAAATTTGGTAAGTTTCCCTTCTATCCCATCATCTAATGAAGATGTTGAACTGACCTGGGCCTAAGACAGAACCTCGTGGTACTCCACTGCAAAATTCCCTCCATGTAGATGTAGTTCTATTGAGGACTGCACATTGAGTGTGGGTTTGTCAGCCAATTATGAATACAACTGGTGCTGATGCTCTCCATCCCAAATTTTTCTATCTTACCAAGTAGTAAGTTATGGTCTGTCTTGTCAAATGCCTTATTGTAGTCCAAGTATACTATGTCCATAGCATTTTACTGATTCACTAATTTACTCACTTCGTCAAAAATGCAATAAGATTTGTTTGCAATGATCTGTTTTCGACATTTTGATAAACTTCATACTCTTTACAACCTTACCAAATTCCTAACCCTGGAAATATGATATTGCCAAACCTAGCAATATTACGATCAAGTTTCAATCAAGATTCTCTTGGGATGCTTGCAAACGGATAGTGCCATCTAGAATAATAATCTTTTCTTACATTCTTAGATGGATATGAAGGACCTGGGAACAAATTCCCGAGACTGTTACCTCCTACAATGGATCTCCTGCAAAGACCAGTTAAGATCTCTTACTTCTGAATCGCTCTGTTTTTATCCTGTCCCCACTAATAGTATCTGAGGACAAATTCTTTTTCTTCCAACTTCACTCTGTACCCTTAGATTAGTTTTCCACTGACACATCCACTGACATCAGGCACATGCAGTGGTGGGATTCAGCCGGTTCACATCAGTTCGGCAGAACCAGTAGCTAAATTTTGCTGAGTTCGGAGAACTGGCTTAATGCACAGTGCTTCCGGAAGTCCAGTCTAGGCCTTGGAGGTCTGGAGGAGGCCTCCCAGGCTTAGAACGGCCCACCAGAAGTGCGTGGATGCCACTTCCAGAAGCCTGTTCTAGCCCTTGGAGGCCTAGAGGAGGCATTCCAAACTTAGAACGGCCCGCCGGAAGTGCAAGGATGCCACTTCTGAAAGTCTGTTCTAGGCCTCGGAGGCCTGGAGGAGGCCTCCCAGGGCTAGAACAGCCCACCGGAAGTGTGTGGATGCCAATTCCAGAAGTCCATTCTAGGCCTCAGAGGCCCAGGCCTGCATCCAATAAGAGAACCGGTTGTTCAGGTATTTAAATCCCAACACTGGGCACATGCCATCATAATGTAGAGGGGACTCTACTAGGACCCTAAGTGACCAAGTTAAAATCCACCCTCAGTTATGGAGGATGTCTTTGAAGTAGACAATGTCTTTCTCTCTCAGTCCAAGGATTCTCACAATGTTGTTATTGTGGAGAGAAAAAAAATAAAAGAAGAGATTGCTGTGTACTAAGCCTGGGCAACTGGAGGAAGGCGGAATATTAATTAATCAATCAAATTGGTCCCAAAAATAAGTTTAGGGTGGGCCATAGGAACATTGTCTGCTCTATCTCTCTTGGGATGCATGACCTGTTCTCCGGTGGAATGGTGTTGAGGTATAAAGGGTCATGACCATATTTTAAATTGTGGTTCAAGGATTTAATGTACACGAGAATCTGGTCAACTAAAGTTCAATACTAAATGGGTGCCAGACAAGGGTCAACAGAATTCAAGAGGGGTTAGACTTGGACCACGTAACAACTCCAAGCTAATGACTCACTTAACTTCGCCCCCAGCTCTGCCTGCTCCTCTCCTACAGATGGAAGGTTGCTGAAAGTAATTGCATCAGCCTGCCCACAAGCTATTTGTATCTTTGAGTTGTTTAATCCTGTGATGGATTGTCCCCCATCATCTTCAAGACAGGAGAGCAGGCTTCTGCAATTAAGCCCAAGCAGAGTTTAAAGCAATGGCTGTCATGTTTTCTCCCCAGTTTTGACAGGAATATTTGGAGGAGAATTCTTTTATTGTGAGATAGGTTATTTATACACAGAGACAATTATGGAACATTATTCCTTATCTTAGCTTTGAGGAGAGTGACAGTGATCCCTTCTTCTTCTTCTTTTTTTTTAAAAAGAGAGATGCTTTAAAATGCATTCTTTTCTTCCCAACAAAAAAAGGCACCTCTAGCGGAAGACTAAGGAGCACAATCTTCTCAGGACTAAATAAAGACAAAATGATTTCTAATGAAGATATTGTTCTAATGCAACAGCGAGAGAGAAAGAAATGATGGCAGGAAGTCCTTAATTGTACCTAACAGACAAAACCAAAATCACACCTTTTAACTCTGTTGATATTCAGAAGCATAGAGATGCTACAAATATCTTAAATGGCCCTTTTAGAAGTTTTTCAAATACCTGCTGCCTTTACTGAGATTTAGCGCGTTAAAAGCTGCATTTGACTGCATCTGATTCATAGGGCAATTATATATATATATATATACAAAACAACAGAGTAACATAGAATAACAGGATTGGAAGGGACCTTGGAGGTCTTCTAGTCCAACCCACTGCTCAAGCAGGAAACCCTATACCATTTCAGACAAATGGCTGTCCAGTTTTCTTCTTAAAAACCTCCAGTGACGGAGCACCCACAATTTCTCAAGGCAAGCCGTTCCACTGATTAATTGTTCTCCCTGTCAGGAAATTTGTCCTTATTTCAAGGTTGGATCTCTCTTTAATTATCTTCTACCCATCGCTTTTTTACCTGCCCTCAGGTGCTTTGGAGAGTAGGTTCATAGCGGCATCCCCTGATATAATTTCCTGATATGATTTGTTATAAACCTTTTTACTTTGTTCAGTGGCTCCCAGCTCTGGATGGCACCCACAGGATAAGAGTACCAGGGAGCATGTGGTCTCTCTTTGCTTTCCTACACACTTGAGAAGCTGAAAAGTGTGACGTGCAACAATGGGAACGGCTATGTGAAGCCACGATTGGGAGATTTTACAGGGAAGGTGCAGTGGGGTAATGGGAGGGGGGGGAAGAGATCTTTGCCCACCCAATAATTCTCAAGGTTCTTTGAGAAAAGCCATACTGATTTTAAGAACATGAGGATTATCTCCTTCTTCCTGAATAATTAACCTAACCATCACCTGATAATACACCATGTTGTACTGTCACTATGGTGACCAAATTCCCTGCCATGGCGGTGAATTAATTGTATGATCAGGTGATGCTCAGAAACAAGGAGATAATGATAGATGGATGTTGGTTAGCCCTACACGGCAGACCAGACTAAGAAAAAAGCGCCATAAAGTTTAACACTAATTTTTACTGTAATAGTTACAGTAACAGAATCCTGAAAGTCTGATGGGCTTCCTTCCTCCCATGATCTGTGGAGGTTCTCAAACATCCAGGTCAGGGGTAGGCAACCTTGGCTCTTTTATGACTCGTGGACTTCAACTCCCAGAATTCCTGAGCCAGCCACGCTGAGGGGAAAGGGAGAGGTTTCCAAGCTGAGCCATGCTGGCTCAGGAATTCTGGGAGTTGAAGTCCACAAGTCATGAGGGGGCCATAGTTCCCCCATGCTAGCTCAGGAATTCTGGGAGTTGAAGTCCATGAGTCATAAAAGAGCCAAGGTTGCCTACCCCTGCTCTAAACTAATAAAGTCTACATTAATTAACATTAATTATGCTTTCATATGTTCCTCTAGGTCAGGGGTAGGCAACCGTGGCTCTTTTATGACTCGTGGACTTCAACTCCCAGAATTCCTGAGCCGGCATGGCTCAGCTTGGAAACCTCTCCCTTTCCCCTCAGCGTGGCTGGCTCAGGAATTCTGGGAGTTGAAGTCCACGAGTCATAAAAGAGCCAAGGTTGCCTACCCCTGATCCAGGTCATGGTTGTCCCAAAGGTGCTTTTTCAAAAGGCAACTGGACTTCCTTCTTCTTCTTCTTCTTCTTTTTCCTCTTGCAAATGTTTTGCTTTTCATCCAAGAAACTTCTTCAGTTTTTCAGTTCATTCAGAACTGAAGAAGCTTCTTGGATGAGAAGCAAAACGTCTTCAAGCAAAAACATGAAGACCAGTTGCCTTTTGAAAAGCACCTTTGGGCTCCTCCTCGCAGGCTTTATCTTTGTGCGAATTAGGGAGGGGCTTGTCTAAGATGTTTTCGCACATTACTTTCTTGACCTGGGCTCAAGCCCCTCTTATCTAACTGCTGTCTTGGTAGAGGTTCTGCCTCCTATACTTCAAGGTATAGGGTTTCCTGCCTGAGCAGGGGGTTGGACTAGATGACCTCCAAGATGACATTATTGTTGTTGTTGTTGTTGTTGTTGTTGTTGTTGTTGTTGTTGTTATTATTATTATTATTATTATTATTATTATTATTATTATTATTATTATTATTATTATCATCATTCCCTTTGCCCTCTTCAGCTGATTTGCAATATCACCAAGATTTTTTTTTTTTAAAAAAAACAAAGAATAGAAGCCTCCTGAAATGAAAACTGACCTTCTCTTTCATCATGAACTTGAATTCATCAGAAATTTGAGCCCAAGACACTAAAGATGACTCCAAGGCTATAAATGAACTGGGTACAATGGGGGAACCCTGCCCGGTTGAGGAGATGGGATGGAGTGAAATGTTACAGTTGACAGGACTGTTGACAGCCCACAAAACCAAGGATTATCTGTGTCTCTTTCGGTAACCACAAAGAAGAAGGAACAGCTTTTGGCTGCGAAATTCCAAGCACGGGTTTCCACAGAGAAAGACCCACAGGATTTGGCCCAGTTATTCAAAAGATGCTTGTAGAGAAAGAGCGCCAAGGAACACTTTTGCGCAGGGAGAAAGGTGGCAGCTGTGAAGCCTTCTCATCCATTGACTCGTGTTTTTCTCCCAGAGAGGCAGACTTCCATATCGAATCTGCCACCTTTGAGTCCCCAGGGGCTGCACGCTGCAAGGAGGGCAAGGAAGAGGCAGGGCAGGGAGGGCCAGAAAGCTACGCCAGAGCCTTTTGTGCTCAGAGAAATAATCTGCCTCAATCACAGGGGATAAAATGGGAGGCCAGCGGTCGGAAGCTCTGGGGAGCAAAGGAGGGGCGGGGGAGAGGAAAAAAGCTGGGTCCATTTTTCCTTTGCAGCCTTTATCAGGCTGCTCTCATCCATGGTCTCTTAAGAAGCCGAACTCTCTTTGTATTGTGCTGCTTTTTGCTGAGAGGGAGGGAGGGAGGGAGGGAGGAAGGAGGAGAAGGAGGAAGGGAGGGAGAGAAGGAAGGAAAGAAGGCAGGAAGGAACAGAGAAGGAAAGCAGGAGAGGGAGGGAGGGAAGGAAGGAAGGAACAGAGAAGGAAGGCAGGAGAGGGAGGGAGGGAGGAAGGAAGGGAGGGAGGGAGGGAGGGAGGGAGGGAAGGAAGGAAGGAAGGAAAAGGAGGGAGGGAGAGGGAGGGAGGGAGAGAATCTGGCTGGGGAATTCTGGGAGTTGAAGTCCATACATCTTAAAGTTGCTACAATTGAGAAACACTGGTCCACCTGGTGCTACACAGTCAATTCACTCAATCAGCATTATATTGTTGTACAGAACATTAATGGCTCTCCACCTGGTCAGTTCTGAAAGCGAAGTCATAATTTGATGCAGCAATAAAACTGAGGTTTGCAACAGAGGCCTAAGTGGCCATCTGACTTTTCCAGAAAACAAACCAGCCATCTTAGATATGCCTGCCTGGGACACATCTGCAAATATTTCTGTTGATGCATGAAGGTATATTTAAGTAAGCCAAGAGAAGGTGATCCTAGCATCACATGCAAGGCATCTTAAAAAGGTTGCCAGGGCACTTTGCTCAAGACTGGGTCATCCCAGAACCCTGGTGGTTCAGAGGTTAGAATGCAGGCAAACTCTGCTCACTGCCAGCAGTTCGATTCTTTCTGGCTCAAGGTTGACTCAGCCTTTCGTCCTTCTGAAGTCAGTAAAATGAGGACCCAGATTGTTGGTGGCAATAGGCTGACTCTGTAAACTGCTTAGAGAGGGCTGTAAAGCACTGTGAAGCGGTATATATGTCTAAGTGCTATTGCTATTGAATAAGGTCTCCTGCCTTGGATGCAGAGTTGGACTAGATGACCTCCAAGGTTCCTTCCAACCCTATGATTCTGGGAAGCCTTCTTAATTTGGGAAACATTGGGCCTAAAAAAAAACCCAAACGTGAGCCAAGAACTCTGTAAACCATTTAGAGAGGGCTGTAGAGCACTGTGAAGCAATATATAAGTCTAATTGCTATGGCTAATTGTTATTGCTACTCCAGAAGTTGGAAGGGCCCTGGACCATTGGCAATTCAGGGGAGACATTTTCAGGGCCAAATGAGGTGGTTGGGGGTGGTATAAATGGCAAGATGGTAGCTACCACCATGCCAAGCCTTGGTCTTTGCCAGCTCAACTGCTTTTGACAATCCTGGCAATGCTTTAAATGCTTCTTCACATTTTAATTATTTAGCCTAGTATTTAATCACATTAAACTTCCTGTATAAATTATACTGGATTATTATTATTATTATTATAGGCATTTTAAAAAATAAGCATAATGTGAAAATCCAAAACGGAAGACCAAATAGCCTTAGTAAGAACAGCAGATTATTCTCCTTAAAAAAAAGGGGGGGGGATTAAAATAACTCTGTGATGCTGTTTTATTTAAGTGCAATTGAAGGAATATTTCAATTTTTAAAATATGCAATTTCAGTACCAAGTAAAAGATTGAAAAGTTCTCATTCAATTTATTGAGAGAGACTTTGCTTCTGACTTTTTTTTTCCAAAGGAAAAGAGAATTTCAGAAAATTCTCCTGAGTATTGCTGCAGTTCTTTAGCTAATAATAAGTTGGCCAAGGCATCTCTCTCTGTGTTTGTGTGAATGGCCTTTTTTTCATGCCACAGACCTCTCTGTGACTTCCTTGAACATTTATTAATCCCAAGGGCAATCGTAAGAGTTTCAGAAAGATGGAAAGCGGCAGCACAAAAAAATATTTTCAGCAGAAGTTTGCTCTGCTTTACCAAACTTACGTTGGGTCAAAAATATCACCCAGAGAAATCAGAAGGAATTCCTAAGTGCCTGCAAATAAGGCAGAAAAACAGAATCCTCTTTTTGCAAAGGAAGATTTTTGAGAAATTGAAAATTAAGGTTTTGGCACTGAGTTAAAACAAATAAAAGATTTAGATGATGCAAACATCTGGGGACACACATAAAAGATGGAATTCTGCATTAGCATGAGAATGGTGAAATTATCTCAACTCTCGTATGTATTTCTTATGGAAAATTCTAATTCTGGAAAGAATTAAAGCAGTTTTTTCTAAGGTGGTCCATATTCCAGGTGGATAAAAGATGACTCGGATCCTCCACAGGGATTAACTGCTAAATTCTGCCTTCTCAAACAAGATGCTCCCCCAGATGTCTGAAATTCAGCTCTTCCAAAGTTCTAGCAGAACAGAGGGATAGAATCAAGATCATGTGAAGTGTTAGTATCATTTTATAATGCCTTGGTAAGACCACGCTTGGAAAACTGCATCCAGTTTTGGTCAACACATTACAAAAAAGTTGTTGAGACTTTGGAAAAAGTGCAGTGAAGAGCGACAAAGATGATTAAAGGCCCGGAGAAGAAAACATATGAAGAATGGTTGCAGGAAGTGGGTATGGCTAGTCTAGAGAAAAAAAGAATTAGGGGTGACATGATAGCAGTCTTCCGATATTTGAGGGGCTGCCACAAAGAAGAGGGGGTCAACCTATTCTCCAAAGCACTTGAAGGCAAGACAAGAAGCAATGGATGGAAACTAATCAAGGAGAGAAGCAACCTAGAACTAAGGATAAATTTCCTAACAGTGAGAACAATTAAGCAGTGGAACTGCTTGACTTCAGAAGTTGTGGGTGCTCCATTACTGGAGGTTTTCAAGAAGAGATAGGACAACCACTTGTCTGGAATGGTATAGGGTCTCCTGCTTGAGAAGGGGTGGAACTAGAAGACCTCCAAGGTCTCTTCCAACTCGGTTATTCTGTTCTGTTCTGTATCCCAAAGGTAACCAAATTATGACAGGCTGAAGTGAACAGTGGATTATTAGTGTGATGCCTCTCCATAATGGTACGTGGGAATGATCTTGGCACACAGGGGGAAGAGTCACAGCCAAGGGAATAGTCGGATAAGAGGCATCTGAGCCTATAGCAGGAATGGGACATGACACACCTTTCAGAATAGGGTCACATGACCATGGGGATGCTGCAAAGGTGTGAAAAGTGGTCGTCTTCTTCCAGTGGCATTGTATCTTCAAATGTTCACTAAACAAATGGTTGTAAGTCGAGAACTACCTATTCCTGCCTGAAGTAGAAAACAACTTTTTCTCCATTGCTATTGCAAACCACCTTGGATGAACCCTGGTTCCCCCTCCTGATGCCTGTGATTGAACATCCCCTAGAACAGGGCTTTTCAACCAGTGGTACGGGTACCACCTGTGGTACATTGGCACCTGGCAGGTGGTACGCGACCATCCTAGAAAAGTGGTAGCGGGGGAGGGGAATGAGCTGAACCGGTGGCAGCACCGCACAAGCCTGAGCAAGAGATGGCTGGAGCTGCAAGGTTGTCAGGGCTCAGCAGAAGCACCAGGATCAGCGCCAGGCTCCAGCTGGAGCTCAGCGCTGATCCTGGTGCTTCTGCTGAGCCCAGAAGAAGCGCCAATTAGCTGGAATGTTGCAGCGTCTCCAGGGTCTTGTGATTTACATTCAGATGCTTGGCAACTGATTCATATTTATGACCGTCACAGTGTCCCAGGGTCATGTGAAGTGACCAAAACCTGCTGCAACCACCCAGCAGACGGGGGGAATAAAAACCAACCACACCCCCACTGCCAATCCTCAACAGAAATGCTCACAACAATGAAAACCTTGGACAGGAGGAAGAGCGTCGCCGGGTGGGCAGGCAGGTGTCTTGCTTGGCTGTGGCTTGGGGGGCACTTTTTTCAGTGCCATTGTAACTTCAAACAGTCACTAAGTGAACTGTTGTAGGTCGAGAACTACCTGTACTTTATCACTTTTTTTCCTTTTTTGGGGGGGTCATCAGGTTTTTGACACCTTGCTAGGCGACTGGTGGTACTCGGATGTTGCCATATCCTAAAAGTGGTACAATGGGTGAAAAGATTGAAAAGCCCTGCCCTAGAACATTCAGACAGGTTCCTGCAAGCCAGAAGAACAGAGGGGACGGCCAAAATAAATGAATGCCAGAGGCTTCAATGCATTTCATCATTTCCATCTTCTTGACTGCAGTAGGGTCTTGGTAAGGGAGAGTTTCTGCTACTGAAATCAAATCTAATTATTTCTTAGGAATGCAAGACCTGGAGAAATTACAGCATGTACCTTCCCTTCCTCTGGTGCACTAGCGAGGAAAGGAACTCTAAGGGGAGAAAGATAGATCGATGTGAGGTTGGAATTATTTCCTGCTCTAAGTTCTCTGTCTCTTTACCTCTTCCCCTTTTAAAATAACTCATTATTATCTTGGAAATAGGAACCAGTGAAATCAGTGAAAAGTGGCAGGACCAGTGGTGGGATTCAGCCAGTTCGCACCACTTCGGCAGAAACGGTAGCTAATTTTTGGTTGCCCAGGCCCAGAATGGACTTCCGGAAGCGGCATCCACACAGAGAACCGGTTGTTCATATATTTGAATCCCACCACTGGGCACGACTTGCCACTTTCGGCCCAGGATGTGGACTTTCAACAGCTGCATGGCTCCTCAGCAGCTGAAGAACAGTGGAGAGAAGAGATTCTGGAAAGGCGAAGAAAGATGGCCTAGTTTTGCAGGCTATGAAACTGGTCTAGGCCATAGAACTTGCACCGAAAATCCATCAGAGAATCGATGGAACGAAAGAAATTTGCAGGTCCACACTGAAGATCAATGAATCTTTGCAAGCCAGCATCCAGGAACTGGAGGAACAATCTTCTTTATGGACCCTATCCTGGATCTGATTGGATCTAAAAAGGCTGCCTGAATCCAGCCTAAGAAGTCCATTTTCTGGGGCTTTACCAACTTCCGTATAAGTCCGCAGTTCTATTCAGAAACAATGTTGACTTTCAAGTCTATGAACATTTGGACTAATTCATTTAGAACATAGAATAATAGGATCGGAAGGGACCTTGGAGGTCATCTAGTCCAATCCTCGACTCAAGCTGGAGATCCTATACCATTCTGGACAAATGGCTGTCCAGTCTCTTCTTGAAAACCTCCAGTGATGGAGCACCCACAACTTCTGGAGGGAAGCCGTTCCACTGATTAATTGTTCACTCTGTCAGGAAATTTCTCCTCTGTCCTAGGCTGGATCTCTCTTTAATGATCTTCCATCCCTTACTTCTTGTCCCGCCCACAGGTGCTTTGAAGAATAGGTTGACCCCCTGTTCTTTGTGACAGCCCCTCAAGTACTGGAAAATTGTTATCAGGCCGCTCTTAGTCCTTCTCTTATACCTAGTTCCCTTAATCGTTCATCGTAAGATTTAGTCTCCAGACCATTTATCATCTTTGTTGCTCTTTCTAGGACCCCAACATCTTTTTTCTATTGTGGTGACCAAACCTGGATGCAGTATTCCAAGTATGGCCTCACCAGTGCAGTCTAAAGCTGTACTATTACTTCACAGGATTTGTTAAAGTCTGTTGGAGGAAAACGTATCTTAGTTGTACAGCAAGTGTTACTTATTTGTTGAGTTCTGTGTAGTCTTTCTCCTTCTTTGCCAAATAAACTCTGAATGAATTTTTACGTAGGAAGCTACCTCATCCTGCAGGAGCACAAAAGGCAGCCTACAAATTTACTACACGGAACCCTACAAAAGCTACCATTGAATTGTAACTTTTATTGGCACAAGACAAGGAAATATTACATACGTGGAGGGGGTGGGTTGCTTTCAAATTGTGGTGTTGGAGAAGACTTTTGAGAGGTCCTTGAGCTGCAAGAAGATCCAATCAGTCGATCCTAAAGGAAATCAACCCTGACTGTTCTTTGGAAGGACAGATCCTGAAGCCAAATCTCAAATACTTTGGCCACCTAATGACAAGAGAGGACTCGTTGGAAAAGAACCTGATATTGGGAAAGACGGAAGGCAAAAGGAGACGGGGACGGCAGAAGATGAGATGGCTAGATAATCGACTCAACGAACATGAATTTGGGTGGAGTCAAGGAGACAGGGGAGGACAGGGGAGCCTGGAGTGCTGTGGTCCATGGGGCTGCAGTCAGATATGACAACAGAGGGGGTGAGTAATTATAAATATATTTAATAACTTGAATGAAACAATTTCATTTTTAATATTGATCCTGGTCTTGTCCACGTTGGGAAAAGAAACAGGGATGTTAATCTAAGACCAAGTGGGGCCTTCAGACTGAAGAAAAAAAAGGCAACTCTCTGAATTGTCAGCTCTGGCCTCCCTCAACCTCACACCCTCCAGATCTGTTGGAAACTTCCTTGCCTCTGTAGTCAATCTGGAGTTGTAGTCTCCACATATTCAGAGAATATCAAATGATCTACTTCAGCTTCCCAGCCTTTGGGGCAAGAATCTGGATTTGGAGATTTGTCTGTGCCAGGAATGCAATCTGCAATTTATCTCTCTCTTCTCATCAGATTCAAGATGGGCGAGATCTAATCTCAGCTGATCGTAGAACTAACTATAACAGGTTTGTACCTGGGGCTACTAGATTTCAGGATTAAAGAAAGAAAGAAAGAAAGAAAGATTAACTTTTGCGAATTTGAGAGAATTCTGATGGGGCAACCTGCCAGAAGGTCAAGGCTGAAATTATTTTATAATAATGTCTGCAGGAGCTTTGGGGGAAGAAGAAAGATTAAAAAATTTTAAAAGTGAGCTTATTTTTTTGAAAAAAATTAAAAACAATAAGCTATGTGATTTTCAGAGATGATCTGTAGAACAGGGCTTTTCAACCTTTTCGCCCATTGTACCACTTTTAGGATATGGCAACATCCGAGTACCACCAGTCACCCAGCAAGGTGTGAAAAACTTGATGATCAAAAAAAAAAAAAAAGGAAAAAAGTGATAAAGTACAGGTAGTCCTCGACTTACAACAGTTCGCTTAGTGACTGTTTGAAGTTACAATGGCACTGAAAAAAGTGCCCCCCAAGCCACAGCCGAGCAAGACACCCGGTGGCGCTCTTCCTCCTGTCCGAGGTTTTCATTGTTGTGAGCATTTCTGTTGAGGACTGGCAGCGGGGGTGGGGTGGGGAGGTGTTTGGTTTTTATTCCCCCCCCTTCTGCTGGGTGGTTGCAGCAGGTTTTGGTCACTTCACATGACCCTGGGACACTGTGACCGTCATAAATATGAATCAGTTGCCAAGCATCTGAATGTAAATCACAAGACCCTGGAGATGCTGCAACATTCCAGCTGATCGGCTCTTCTTCTGGGCTCAGCAGAAGGGCCAGGATCAGTGCTGCTTTCCAGGTGATTGGTGCTTCTTCAGGGCTCAGCAGAAGCACCAGGATCAGCGCCGAGCTCCAGCTGGAGCCTGGCGCTGATCCTGGCGCTTCCACTGAGCCCTGACAGCCCTGCAGCTCCAGCCGTCTCTCGCTCAGGCTTGTGCGGTGCTGCCCCCGGTTCAGCTCATTCCCGTCCCCCGCTACCACTTTTCTAGGATGGTCACGTACCACCTGCCAGGTGCCAATGTACCACAGGTGGTACCCGTACCACTAGTTGAAAAGCCCTGCTATAGAAGACTCAGGACTATCAAACTTTTGTGGACTCTCTTTAGAGAAAAAGAAAACTGAATTGAACAAAATCATGATCTGACTCAGCTTATATTCTTCATCAAATACTTCCAGAAATACAGTTAATGAGCGGGTACACTGAAGCTTTTGATAACTTCAGAAATATTGATTACATTTTTTTTAAAAAAGGTGGTATCGTTAGGAGTCATCTTTAAAGTTTCCCAAAGACAGCATTTTAAAGCAATATTTAAAATCTTTTTAACTTACTTGAAATGAAGCCAGTAAAAAATTAAAGCTAATTTCTAATGGGAGTATGTTATGTTTAAAGATTTCGAAGACCCTCACAAAAGGCAGCATTTCCATTTCAAACGGAAAAGATATTTCCCTGTTTGTTAAAAAAGGTTCAATAGAAAAAGATAAGCTTTGTCAGTAAAACTATCCACTAACATCTCCTGCTCATTTCTGCTGTACCCCTTTAAAAAGAAAAAAGTCACGTAAAGATACAGGAATAATTTTAAAAAATAGATTCTTAAATCGTTAAACACGCAAAAACCCTGAATAAAATTATTAAAAGCATTTAAATGCAAAACCAATGGACAAAACCTGAACGAAAGGATGGCAAATGAGAAATAAGTGGGAACTAGACACAGGTAGACCTTGACTTACAATTGTACACTTAGTGACCATCCAAAGTTACAACGGTACTGAAAAAAGTGACCATTTTTCACACTTACGACTGTTGCAGTATCCTTATAGTCACACGATCAAAATTTGGACCTTTAGCAACTGGCTCGTATTTATGACGGTCGCAGTGTCCCGGGGTCATGTGATCCCCTTTGGCGACCTTCTGACAAGCAAAGTCAATGGGGGGGGGGGAAACCCAGATTCACTTAAACAACTGTGCAATTAAGTTAACAATGGCAGTGATTCACTTAACGACGTGTAAAATGGGGCAAAACTCACTTAACAACTCTCTCTCTTAGTAATGGAAATTTTAAGCTCAATTGTGGTCGTAGGTTGAGGGTTAGCTGCGTATTTTAACGTTGCCTGATTGATAAGAGAACATAAAGGGGACAAGAATAAAGACCTTCTAAAACATTCCGTTAATATGCGTTGAAATGCACAGCAAGAATCTTGTTTAACGACTTGGCAGATGCAGTTAGAGAGCATTTCACCTTATAAATCCTCATTTCACAAAACATGAAAGGAGCTTCCTTATGTACGAGGCTGCTTGTTTACACTCTGATCTTACACAACAGACATGGCTTTTGAATCATCTGATTTTCAAATATCCAGCCAAGATGCAAATGCTGATTTATACTTTGCATAATATATTTACTTAGTGCTGGGAAAAAGAGATGATCTACGCGTGTTTTGCTTTGGAATGGAAACCCTGGAAGGCAATTTATACATTGACTTAAACCATTTCTCCAACAACTACGCGAGGCATAAACTATCAACATTTCCATATTTCCATTCCAGGAAAATCTGTTTTGGAGCCAGGCAGTTATGTATATTGAAAAAAAAAAAGATAAATTATATACTCGGTAACGAATTGAGTTTTGCCCTATTTAGTTCTAGGGTTTGAAGCGGGTTTAAGCCACAAATGCTAATGGGATCAAATCTGGGAATTCCATTTTCAGTAGCTTTATGATAGGATGGAGGTTAGCTAGAATGAATTCTGGTCAGTGTCCTCTTCCTTAAGGGAGAATAAACAGGTTGGGAAGTGAGGGACACACAGAATGGACTTTGTAATACTTGAAACATGATTTTTGTAGTACTGTTGCACATGGGTTTTCTTGTATTTTATATTTGCCTTTTCAGATGTATTGCTAACCATTTGCCGTAAGCCTCAACTTTCAAGAAAAAGCCTCTCTTTCAGAAACCAGGACTGGCAGAAGAGCATCCAATAACACTTTCGTTTTTAGATATTCTCAAGCCTCCATGAACAAAGAAAATAATCAAGATCAAAGTGCTGAGAATATATCTTACCCACAACATTTTACAAATGTTTATTTTACTTTTACTCAGAATACAATGTGCTTTTCTATGGCTATGCTCACGTATTATTGGATGCTGTAATTCTTGTGATGTAACTGAACAGATGACTATTTCTAAACCAACCAACTTTTGCTTTGAAGTTCTTTGTTGGGCTAAACTATAAAAGTAAATGTAAATTTACTTTTAAAGTAAAAATAAATTTCTCAGGTTCCCCCTTTTCATAGGGAGACCCCACCTTATCAGAATGCTCTAATAAATTGCTTTTAAATGATCTTCTGACTCAGCTGCTTACTGGAAAAGGTAAACCGAGGCAAAACCTAGGGCCAGATTTGGCTAACAAAAGAGAATAAAATGGTACTTCCAATGAAGCATTATAAAAAGGTTGAAATGTCTCCATCCCTTCTTTTGAAGAACTTGATGGACCTCTAGCAATGCCAGCCCCTTCAAAAGAAAACCTTTTTTAAAAAAAATTAGTACTTCAAAACTGCTCTTGTGGATTGTTCACTGTGGCATGGCATTTCCAGGAAGTGCAGAATACTATGTCACTGCTCTTGTAGACTACTCAATGTTGCTTGATTGCAACATTGCAATCTGGTCATTCCAGGAAGTGAAGAAAAATGCACTTCTCTTGTGGACTTTTCAGTGTTGCATGGTAATTCCAGGAAGTGCAAAAAACTAACCCTTTGCTCCTCCAAGAACTCAACTCAGTCCTTTTAATGTGTCTAAAAAAAAGCAACACAACACCCTTGAGCTGCCTTGAAAAGCATATTCCTAAAAATAGACTGTAAAATGAGTGTGGGTTTAACTTGCTCCTCTAACAGCAGATCTGCAGGCAGGCATTTAAACTCCCTGCTTCTCAGAGCTACTTGATTAGTGTCATGAACATTACTTAATTCCTCTTTCCCGACTGCTGAACAAACTGCAACTTCTCTCCATGATCAACCTGAATCAACATTGTATTATTCACTGAGGAACACATAAAATGGTCCCACTGAAACCCTTTACCTTCTTTCACAGAGTGCACCCAAAAATAATGCAGTAGTGTGGTTTTGGCTTAGAATTTGTGCAGATCTAGATATCGTGGTTGGTAAACCAAGATTTATGGTTCAGCGTGGTGTGGGAAGCCAGCCCAGGGGAACTATTCAGTTAATCACCTGTTGTAAATGCAGAGCTTTGTGGCCAAGGGTCCCTCAATAGTCATTCTGAGTAAGGCTCTGGGCCACATGTAGATTATATTAATACAGAATACAGAATAACAGAGTTAGGAGGGACCTTGGAAGTCTTCTAGTCCAACCCCCTGCTCAAGGCAGAAGACCTATACCATCCCAGTCAAATGGTTGTCTAATCTATTCTTGAAAACTTCCAGTGTTGAGGCACCCACAACTTCTGAAGATAAGCCGCTCCACCGATCAACATATTTCACCATCAGAAATTTTTCCCCCAGTTCCAGGCTGGATCTCTCCCCAATGATCCTCCACCCAGCATTCCCAGTCCTGCCATCAGGTGCCCTGGAGAACAAGCTGGCCCCCCTCCCTTTTTGCCGGAAATAGGAAAATCTGGAATTACTTTTAAATAAAGAAAGGAGTTAAGAAACTGAAACTGGGAATAATAGCCTTGGACTAAGGTTGACCCATACAGCTTCAGATTAAAGATGAAGAGTGTCTAAGTTACTGAGACAGAAAAAACATCTATTTTAAGGCAGTTCTAATGTTCTAATTCCTCTGCATAAAATCCAGTACTGGATGCTTAGCTCTTAGCCTGAATTTCTGTTTCATGTCAGGTTCTGGAAATCAATCTTTCTATTTCTATTTCTATCTCTCTCTCTCTCTCTAATATCTCTATATATGGGTCCCTTTAAGTCAATATTTTCCTGGCAACTGCCTAAATTACATTTGGTCCTTGACTTACCACCACAACTGAGTTCAAAATTCCTGTTGCTAAGCAAGATAGTTGATTTGCTCCATTTTACGACCTTTCTTGCCACAGTTGTAAAGTGAATCACTGCAGATGTTAAGTTAGTAACACGGTTATAAAGTGAATCTGGATTCTATTCTATTCTATTCTATTCTATTCTATTCTATTCTATTCTATTCTATTCTATTCTATTCTATTCTATTCTATGCCATGCCATGCCATGCCATATTTTCTATTCTATTCTATTCTATTCTATTCTATTCTATTCTATTCTATTCTATTCTATTCTATTCTATTCTATTCTATTCTATTCTATTCTATTCCATTCCATTCCATTCCATTCCATTCCATTCCATTCCATTCCATTCCATTCCATTCCATTCCATTCATTTCTTCATAAACATTTTTGTTTATGTTTGCTAAAATCTGCCTGGATGAAATCATTGCACTACATTAAAAAGAGCTTTTAAACAAGAACCAAACCACTATTGCCAAGAGAAGCAAAGTGCTACAGCTTCCTGCCTGAGCAGGGAGTTGGACTAGAAGACCTCCAAGGTCCCTTCCAACTCTGTTATTCTGTTCTGCTCTGCTCTATTCTGTTCTGACTTTGCTTATCAGAAGGTCGCAAAAGGGGATCACGTGACCCCGGGACACTGCAGCTGTCGTAAATACCAGGCAGTTGCCAAGCCTCCTAATTTTGATCATGTGACCATGAGGATGTGAAAAATGGTTATAAGTCACTTTTTTCAGTGCCGCTGTAACTTCGAATAGTCCCTAAATGAATGGTTGTAGTCCCTGCAATTTTCTTGGTAAGGTTTTTCAAAAGTGGTTTGCCATTGTCTGCTTCCTAGGGCTGAGAGAGACTGAATGGCCCAAAGTCACTCAGCTGCTTTTGTGCTTTAATGTGAGACTAAAACATGCTGGTTGAGGAATTCTGGGAGTTGAAGTCCACAAGTCATAAAGTGGCCAAGGTTGGGGACCCCTGCCTTAGAACATAGAATAACAGGATTGAAAGAGACCTTGAAGGTCTTCTAGTCCAACCCCTGCTTGACCAGGAGGCCTTACTCTTCTGGACAAATGGCTGTCCAGCCTCTTCCAGTGTTCGAGCACCCACAATTTCTGGAGGAAAGTCGTTCCACTGATTAATTGTTCTCACTGACAGGAAATTTCTCCTTAGGTTGAATCTCTCTTTAATGATCTTCCACCTGATACTTTTTGTCCTGCCCTCCTGTGCTTTGGAGAACAGGTTCCCCTCCCCCCCACCCTGGTCTTCTTTGTGGCAGCCCCTCAAATATTGGAAGACTGCTATCATGTCATCACTAGTCCTTCTCTTCGTTAGACTGGACATACCCAGTTCCCTCAATCCTTGATTGTATGGTTTTGTCTCCAGATCCCTTATCGTCTTTTTTTAGGGCCTCAGCGTCTCTTTTGTATCATGGTGACCAGAACCGGATGCAGTATTCCAAGCGTAGCTTCACTAGTGCAGTATAGAGAAGTACTATGGCTTCTCGTGTTGTGTTAATAGAATGCGCCCCCCCACATACATGAACTGCATTCACTACCAACCCTGTCAGATGCCCCCCATATACATCAACTACTGAAATGGCTCCAGTAAGAAAACAATCACAGCAAGGTGGGCTGGCCCTGAATAAGCAACAAGAGGAAGAATCAGTTAAGAACCAGTGGCCCGGTAAACCAAATTGTTGATATCCACTGACCGTATCCTAAAGATAGGATAGCCAGCATGCTGACTTAGTAGAAAGGGATAAATAATGAGAAGGTCACTCGGATGGCTCTATCAAAAAAAAACATTCTAATCTCATGCTGCATTTTTTTACATTTGTCTTGTCTTTGAAATCTAGCTGGCCAAGCCTGTAGAAACTATGGTTCTGCCTTAGCTCAGGGCTGCTCAGCAGGCTGCCAAAGCTTTGCACTGCAGGCTGTGGCTGTTTGCATGCTTAATAACTCCGTGTTGCATCTTCAAAGGGATTGGGCTGCTTTCGCTGAGCCATCCCGTGGCAACAATTGTGCGAGGACCTAAAGGATTTCAGAGAGCGGTGATCTGTGGACAGAAACCTGGAGATAAGTTGATGAAGCTACACAGGAGCCTTAAGAGAAAAGAAATGCCAGCTCAGTCTGGGAATCACTGACCTTGGGATTTTTTTAGGGTAGAAGAAAAGGCAGAAGGGAAACTCTGACAAGCTTTTCAGATTTCTCTTATCGTATTATGCCCTAGGACAGGGGCCTCCAAAGTTGGCAACTTTAAGACTTGTGGACTTCAACTCTCAGAATTTTTTTTATATTGTGGCGGTATATTATATATCAGTGGTGGCGAACCTATGGCACGGGTGCCAGAGGCGGCACTCAGAGCCCTCTCTGTGGGCACGCGCGCTGTCGCCCCAGTCCTAGGCCTTCAGCTGGGTTTTATAAAACCTTTTCGCTTTAGGCCTCCGCCGCCGTGTGCAAAAAAAAAAAAAAAAAGGTTCAATCAGTCAATTTCAACTTCTCGCGGGAAAAAAAAAGATCTTGCAAAGTTGGAATTGATTGATTGAACTTTTTAGTCCCACCCAGTCTGCCGTTACCACCGCAGCCACGCCCACCCAATGGGCCACACCCACCCGGCACTTGAGTGAGTTTTGGGTTGCAGTTTGGGCACTCAGTCTCTAAAAGGTTCGCCATCACTGTTATATATTCTGGGAGGTGAAGTCCACAAGTCTTAAAGTTGCCAAGTTTGGAGAGCCCCGCACTAGAACAGCAATTCTCAAATCTTTTGGTCTCAGGACCCCTCTAGATTCAACTGCCAAAAAAGTCAATTGCATTAACAGAGGGATAGAATCAAGATCACATGAAGTGTTAGTGCCACTTTATAAAACCTTGGTGAGAAAACACTTACCACTGCCGATATACACATAACTGATTTCTTTATTTATTTATTTTTAAAAGAGATAACAAAATAACAGAATTGGAAGGGACCTTGGAGAGCTTCTAGTCCACCACCCTGCTCAAGCAGGAAGCCCTATACCAGGGGTAGGCAACCTTGGCTCTTTTATGACTCGTGGACTTCAACTCCCAGAATTCCTGAGCCAGCACGGCTCAGCTTGGAAACCTCTCCCTTTCCCCTCAGCATGGCTGGCTCAGGAATTCTGGGAGTTGAAGTCCACGAGTCATAAAAGAGCCAAGGTTGCCTACCCCTGCCCTACACCATTTCAGACAAGTGGCTGTCCGGTCTCTTCTTAAAAGCCTCCATGTTGGAGCACCCACAACTTCTGGAGGGAAGCCATTCCACTGGTTAACTGTTCTCACTGTCAGGAAATGTCTCCTTATTTCCACGTTGGTTCTCCCCTTGATTAGTTTCCACCCATTGATATTTACCTTGATATTTAACCAGAGGAGTCTCCAGAATCTGTTGCTTTCACCAAAATGGTAGAAGCAGCATTATGCCATTGCGAGTGATGTCATGACACCGACACAGAAATAGGGCTGGAGCTGGCATTGCAATAGCATATTGTTGCTTTTAGGGATATGCTGTCTCTCTCCAACCTCTGTCCAGGAGCCCTTTCTGAAACCTACGCCTTATACCAAGCTTTTTTCCCCATGGACAGGGGGGGGGGGACACATGGTTTTGCACACTACCTGGATCCTGTGCATGTGCAGATGAAGCTTCACTTGCTTGCGCAGTCCGGTTCTTAACGGGCCGCGGACCAGTATCGGTCCATAGCCCAGGGGTTGGGAACCTCTGCCTTATACCACCTGCAGAACTTTACACAAATTCTTCAGTAAAACCAACTCCAACAATTTCACATTAATTCAGTGACACCTGCATGCCGGCTATAGCCAATGGCTACAGTAGCTGAGAAGAAGCCGTACACATTAGTAAAACATTGATGCCATCCAATAACTTAATTTTCTCCACAAAGCCTTTCCCTTCACTCCTGTCTCATCTGCTCAGAAACCTAGTTAAAATACCCCCCAGCTGATTGTCAAAGTCGCTGCTTCTCACAAAATTCAAAGAGGCCTCCCCCGAGTAACAAAAGAAGAAAGTTCTCCTCTTACCAGGTTCTCCCGAATTAATGCGGCCACAAGAGAGAAGAAGCCTGTTTTGGTGTCTGAGTAACAGCACAGATCTCGCTTTGGGCTGGTCCTCATTCAGCCCTCAAAGCCAGTCTTATCTGTTAGAGATAACAACCACGGAGCATCTTTCTCAACTTCACAGCCACCATTTCAGCTCAATCTGGGATTGCATGTTATAGCTAAAGCTACCGGACAAAGGGCTGCAGAAATCCAAAGGAGCGTAAGATGGCGGATTCCCTTTTTACGACTCTGTAGTCCGTATTAGAGGTGGAGCTGAGGCGACTGGATGGAGCTGAGCATTTACTAACCAGATGCCCTTCCTAACACCTACACGGAGTTTGCAGCAGATTTTTTTTTCTTTGCGCCCTGAGAGAGAAATATCTGCTGCTACCTAGGATTGAACTCTCAACCTTCCAAGTGGGAGGCGAGCATCTTCACCGCTAGGCCATCGTGTCCTAGCAGACAACAGTTGGGAATGACTGTGGGGACATTTGTTGCTAATGTACTTCAACAATTTCTAAGATTGCCCCCCTCATGGACGTGACTGGACCAGAGATTAAAAGTAGAAAACAACAGAACTCAATTAAAAAGAAATCACCACAACAATGAATTAATATATCATATGCCAGAGATCCAAAAAGATCATTACATCTCACAGTCAGTGAAAAACAGTAACCATAAATCAACCAACCATCAGGATTCACCCTAAATGCTTGAAGGGACAACCTGGTACTGAGCATCTTATGAAAGACCCAGAATCTGGTTTCTCCATCAGTCCTGGCTTCTAGCAACCACTTGGATTTTTGTTCTCCAGAACCAATAGCCTTCTCCTCATTCAGGCCTCACTCTCTAGGACAGTGTTTCTTAACCTTGATAGCTTTAAGATGGGTGGACTTCGATTCCCAGAATACCCCAGCCAGGATGAAGTCCACCATTTTAAAGTTGAGAAGCACTATTCCGGAGTAAGTTATATTCCTGATGTTTTAGTGGTAGTTCTCCAAGCACTTTCTCAATCCCTACTTGAAACTGTTTGGAGTCAGGGAAAGCAAGAAAGAAGATATCTGCAACTCTGCAGTGAAACCTTCGGCTGGTTTTGGAAACGACTGAAGAAAAATGCTGTGAACTCTCATGGGGCTGAGCCAAGCACCTCCAGATTAGAAAGTATAGCCAAAAACCGTTATAAGAGGAGTGTACAGATTCTACAGAATAACAGAGTTGGAAGGGACCTTGAAGGTCTTCTAGTCCAACCCCCTGCTCAGGCACAAAACCTCATACCATTTGTGACAAACGCTTGTCCAATCTCTTCTTACAGAACCACACTAGTGAGGCCACACTTGGAATAGTGCATACAGTTGTGATCACCACAATACACAATGCTGAGACCTTACAAAGAGTGCAGAGAAGAGCAATGAAGATAATAAGAAGTCTGGAAGGTAAATTGGACGATGAATGGTTGAGGGAGCTAGGTACTGTATGTCCAGCCTATCAAAGAGAAGGATTAGTGAGGAATATGATAGCCGTCTTCCAGTATTGAAGGGCTGTCACACAGAGAAGAGGGGGTGGACTTAATTCTCCAAAGCACCAAAGGGCAGGAAAAGACAGAATAGGTGGAAGTTTGTCAAAGGGAGATCCAACCTAGAACTAAGGAGAAATTTTTTGACTGTGAGAACAATTAAGCAGTGGCTGCAGCCATCTCACTGTAGAGTTGACAAAAGGCTTGCCTCTGGAAGTTATGGGTGGTCCATCACTGGAGGTTTTGAAGAAGAGAATGGACAGCCATTGGACCAGGATGGTATAGGGTCTCCTGCCTGAACAGAAGATTCAACTGGAAGACCTCCAAGGTCCCTTCCAGCTTATAACTCTATGTTCTATGTCCTAAGGAACAAAGTAATCAAACTACCTTTCAAAAGTTACTCTATTATTTTAAGGCCCATAAGGCAAAATAAATAAATAAAATAAAGCCACACTAGATATCCAGGGGGGAGGGGAGGAGGTTAAAGCCAAGATGGTGATTACTGCCATGCCATCAATGCTTCCCCCCCATTCTTATGTGCATCATAGTTGGGTCACCAGTTTTTTGACCCCCTCCCTTTGGATACTCTTGAAGCCACATATTGGCTGGATTTACACAAGGCATATACTATTTAAAGTCCCAACAACTGCACCATATGCCTACTAACTTTAATTCATTTTAATTTGGGTTTGGAGTTTTTTTGTGTGTGCTTCAGTGGGTCGCTCAATGCAACCATCTGCTTACTTGATGATTCAACATCTTTTTCAACTTTCCAAATTGGGTTTAGTCAGCCCTTACGTGAAGCATGTTGTGTAAACCAGCTGCCAATCCTCCTCTTTGCCCACAGATGTGATTAAAATCTCTCGTGACTTGGCTCAACAATAGTGAGGGATGTGGTGGACTCTAACTGAAAAGCCGAACGTGGAAATAGTGTACGAGAAACAAGCCCACAATTCTTCTTCCAGCTTTCTTCCTGCTCTCTATTTCCCCCCCTGCTCAGTTCATTCATATTATTTCCCCTCTGAGGTTTTTTTTTAATAAGCAACATCTTGAGAACCTGCTTTTCAAACTGTGCAGTTATTCCCCTTTTCCTTGATCTGCGGCACAGAACTGACATCAATGGAAGTCCCATGTGTGAAGATGAACATACAGAATAACTTTTTTAGATCAGATTTTCATTAGCCACTACGATCAGCGAATGCCCAAATTGTCCTCATCCCATAAGTGAGGGCCTCCAAAGTCCAAGATTTTTTTTCCTGATCTTTTCTAGGCCACATCTAATTAGTTTCAAAATTCAGGACCATTTCAACAAATTTATGAGGCCTAATTTGTGAAATGGACAGGAGGATCCGGTCCTCAAGTTCAAACAGTAATACTAAAATCAAACATCCGACTCTGATTTTTAATCCATGTGATTAGCAATCACAAACCAGAAATTTCTTTGATTGTAAACTTTGCAAACAGGAGAAGCTAAATGAGAAATCATTTGCATGTGGCTTTTTAAGCTATTTGATTTATTTCCCCCCCCCAAAAAACACAGGCTGGCAAATTTTAGAATCAAACTAAATATTTGTTGAACAATATTATGAATTGCTTGTGCTGCACCATTTCAGAGGGAAGGAAATAGGAAATGTAAGCTTGAGTGCTTCTCCGTGCTTAGAAAATAAAACCTTGTTTGTAAAAAGTGAGCATGTTAAGGAAAGCTGAACTAGTGAATTTCTTGACCAGCTTTTTTTATCTTGTCACTACAATGCAAAAAAGATGCTGAGACCCTAAAAAGATTATAAGGGATCATCTAAGTGAGTGTTTCTCAACTTTGGAATTCTCGGGGTTGAAGTCCACCCATCTTAAAATTGCCAAGGTTGAGAAACAGAGATCTAGGTCTTTCCTAGAAAGAGTATAGAGAAGAATAACAAAGATCATAAGGAGTTTGGAAGCTGAACATGTACAATGAACAATTGAGGGAACTGGGTATGTCTAGCCCAGTGGTGGCAAACCTATGGCACAGGTGCCAGAGGCGGCACTCAGAGCCCTCTCTGTGGGCACACCTGCCATGCCCCAGAGATGGCAACCGTCCCTCTTCAACCAGCCACCTGCTAACTCGTCGAGGTCCCACGTGGCCAGATGCATCCCAGTACCCATGCGCTCGCTGGCCTCTGTGTGCGGGGGCCGATGGTGTCAGGCAGCAGCCGCCCCGGCCCCTGCCTCGCCTTGCCCTGTGACAATGGCACCCCTGCCCTATCTCGCCTTGTCTCGCCTCGCCTCATCCTGCAGGACGAACCTCCTGCCTACCGCCCCACCTGCCAGAGACCCCCTAGATCTCCCCCAACCCTGCCCGGCCCCCACAGATGTCCCCACGAGCAACATCGAGGTGATCATGCCCACCTTGGCCACACCCACCTAGTCTGCCATGACCACCACAGCCACACCCACCCAGTGGACCACGCCCACCTGGCTCCCGACGATAAATAAGTGGGTTTTGGGTTGCAGTTTGGGCACTCGGTCTCTAAAAGGTTTGCCATCACTGGTCTAGCCTAACAAATAGAATAGAATAGAATAGAATAGAATAGAATAGAATAGAATAGAATAGAATAGAATAGAATGGAACGGAACGGAACAGAAAACAATAGAATAGAATAGAATAGAATAGAATAGAATAGAATAGAATAGAATAGAATAGAATAGAATAGAATAGAATAGAATAGAATAGAATAGAATAGAATAGAATAGACATTATAGCAGTATTCCAGTATTTGAGAGGCTGTCACAGAAAAGAGGGAGTCAAGTTATTCTCCAAAGCCTCTGAAGATAGGACAAGAAGTAATGGATGGAAGTTCCTCAAACAGAGCGCCAACCTAGAACTAAGGAGAAATTTCCTGACAGTGAGAACAATTAACCAATGGAACGACTTGCCTCCAGAAATTGTGGGTGCTTCACCATTGGAGGTTTTCAAGGAAAGACTAGACAGCCATTTGTCTGGGATGGTATGGACTTATTATTTATTGTTAGTGTGCTCTGAAGCCCCTTGTTACTGTTGCGTTCAAAGCAATCCACATCCTTAGTGTACATATGTGTTTTGTTTGTGTGTGTGTGTGAGAGAGAGAAAGAGAGAGAGAGAGAGAGAGAGAGAGAGAGAGAGAGAGAGAGAGAGAGAGAGAGAGTCATGTGCACATGTCAGTCAATCCCAGGACTGTTCATCTGCCTGAAGACAAGTCTTTTTTCAACTCAGTGTCCTACTGCAGACTCTGGTGACTTTGCCTGAAATGATCTACATGTAAAGTAACTGCTGCATGTCTGAGCTATCACCAGGAATGATGATCTCTTTAGAAATGTTATCCCAAATTACCTAAAATGACTGCCTTTAAAAAAAAAAGTTCAATTCTCAGAGACTTTCAGTTTAGTCCTTTTTCTAAAACATGTAAAGGAGAATTAAAAAAAATAAAAACACCCATCTTCTAGATTGTGCTTTATCACATGTATCACATATTGGAGAAGAGGTATTCTTCATTTAGTTAATTAGATTCAATTTGGAAATTGCCCAATTCCCATATGGCTCTGGGTGGCCCCTAAGATAGAAGGATGCCAACTTGATAGCCCTTTCAATGACATTCAGGAGAACAATAAAGATAAGCTTGTATCAATGGGACTGTCTTCTGACAACGTTCTCGTCCTTGGCCATTCCTGAACTAGAAAGCCATAGCATCTCCTGGAATTATCTAACCATCGTGGTGTTCCATAATAGTAATGTGGAGACGTTTGGGGTGATGCTATGAAGTTGCTCTAAGTTTCTCACATAGAAATCTAATCTCCTAATCTCATAAATCTCATAAATCTCATAAATCTCCTAATCAAGGAGAGAAGCAACCTAGAACTAAGGAGAAACTTCCTGACAGTTAGAACAATTAACCAGTGGAACAACCAGAAGCGGTGAGTGCTCCAACACTGGAAATTTTTAAGAAGAAACTGGACAGCCATTTGTCCGAAATATTATAGGGTTACCTGCCTGAGCAGGGGGTTGGACTTGATGACCTCCAAGGTCCCTTCCAACTTTATTATTATTATTATTATTATTATTATTATTATTATTATTATTATTATTATTATTATTATTGTTGTTGTTGTTGTTGTTGTTGTTGTTGTTGTTGTTGTTGTTATTGTTATTATTATTATTATTATTATTATTATTATTATTATTATTATTATTATTATTATTATTATTATTATTATTATTATTATTATTAAATGACCCTTGTCTTGATCATCAAAAATAGGTAGCTATAACTTGCTTTTTGTAAGTCAGAGAAAGAGAGAGAAGAGTCTCCACTTTGTTTCAGGCGCAGGAGGCTGTTGGAGAAGCTGAATCCTCCCAGGCCTGTTTCTGTGACACCCCAGTTTAAACAACAAAATCTGGTGATGGAGCCACAGAAGCAAAGTTTTACATGAACTGGCAGTTATGCAGCCTATAAATGTAATAAATTATTATCATTGTTCATCTTATAGTCAGCCTAGATGTTTAGACTGGATTTGGCATTTTTATCTACCTGTTAAGTCCTTCCCAAGGACTGGAATAGGCAGATGTGGATGTTTGATGGTGTCAGAGGTATCATCATCGCAGGATGGAAGCTACTCCGAGTAAAGCTTTGCAATTGACCAATGGTGATTGTATCAACCCAATAGTACATAGTTGGTTGCTCAGTCATTCAGATATTCAGACTGGATATGGCATTTTAATTTACCTATTGAGTCCTAAGTAAACTGCCTTTTGCAATTGACTGAGGGTGATTTTGTCCGTGTTGTTGGTGTTCCAGTGGTGATCCAGATGCTTTGGGATTGCACCCAAGTGATAGTGCCTATCACTATTGGTACTTTGTTTTCTTTTGCCAGAGTCACTCTACTTCTATTTGCAGGTTTTTATATTTTGCTATTTTCTCCAGTTCTTTCTTTTCTGTTCTGCTGTCTCTGTACTGCCATGTCCACCATCCAGACTTTTTTTTTGTCTTTCTTATTAAGAATTGTTGCAAGTGTTTGTCTGTTTGATTTCTAAAGTCCCAGAGCACTTTAGCTTCTTCGTTTTCTATTACTTTGCCTACCATGGTTCTACTAGTTCTTGCTTGCAGGCAGATGATATTTCTTGCAGATATTGTTATTATTCTGTCCAAAACCACAGTTCTTAAGTGGTGATTATCGAGCATAGCAAACGATTGCCAGTCAAGCCAACCATCAAGAGGATCAGAGCAAAATTCTGCTGGCCTAACAAACTTTATATTGCCCAGACTATGTTTCTGGCAGTTTTAGGATCCAACCAGTTTTTAAGCAAAGTAATATTATCCTGTTCCTCCATTCCCCCCCCTCTTCCTTCTGTGTTTATTGGTCAAAATTGCCTTCTGATTTGGGAAGATTCCAACCATTTCCTTGGCAACCCTGCCGGTTCCTCAGAAGACCCCTGCCCCAGTGTGAAGCCCATCAGCCAAGGGAGAAGACAGAGAAGGGTGTACAATGTCCATAACAGGTCAGCCACCATTTCCAGACTTTGGATGCACAATCCAGATTGCATCCTACCTTGAGCTTCAAGAAAAGTGGCCAACTTCTTCCCCAGCAAGAGGTTTTCATCTTGGCTCACACAGCTGTCACTCAGTGTGATTCTCTAATTGCAGCACTGCAGCTGTAGTGACCTTTCTAAAAATAAGGCTGTGAATGGCAGAAACTGCCAGCCTCTTGAAATAAAGAGACCCTTGGCCAGCAAATGCTTCCCGCCTCAATCATGATCTTCCTCTCCATCTTGACCCATAAAATGTGAATAATAGAGCACACGCCCCCTTTCTCAAGCCTGCCAGAGTGTGACGGTCCAGACAAGAGGACTCTCAGCTCACTAGTGTGGCTGAAGAACGATGGGAAAATTTATAGCTGAAGTAACACCCAGGTCTGGGTTGCAGAACAGATGCCATGGTTCCGACAGATGAGACCAGTAAAAGCAGAACTCCAAGCCAAGAGGTTTTCTTAAAGAACATATTTATTGGCTGCAAAGTATTGGCACAGTTAAAAGTGAAACCAAGTTCCAAGCTTTGAGAAGCTGGAACTGGACTGGGCAAATCAGCACAGTTGGCTAGCTTGTGCAATTTGTCACTGGTTTAGGGGCAGGGGTAGGCAACCTTGGCTCTTTTATGACTCGTGGACTTCAACTCCCAGAATTCCTGAGCCAGCCATGCTGAGGGGAAAGGGAGAGGTTTCCAAGCTGAGCCATGCTGGCTCAGGAATTCTGGGAGTTGAAGTCCACGAGTCATAAAAGAGCCAAGGTTGCCTACCCCTGGTTTAGGGGGAAGGGGGCAGTGCCCCAAAATAGCAATAGCAATAGCACTTAGACTTATATATCACTTCATAGTGCTTTACAGCCCTCTCTAAGCAGTTTGCAGTGTCAGCATATTGCCCCCAGCAATTTGGGTCCTCATTTTATCGAACTCAGAAGGATGCAAGGCTGAGTCAACCTTGAGCTGTTGAGGATCGAACTCCTGGCAGTCGGCAGAGTTGGCCTACAATATTGCATTTTAACCACTGCGCCACCATGGCTCTGATGATGTATGTCAGGTGCAAACAACCAGATCCAGAAATGTAGACTCCAAGCTAACTATTTTATTGTATTCTGCCTATAATACAGGAATCTCCCCAGACTGCTCGTTTCCCTTGGGAACAGACAGTTAAGGTTCCCTGGAGCTTTTGTGTATGTGTGTTTGTGTCTATGTTTGTGTGTGTGTGTGTGTGTGGCATGGGGGCAGGCCTGAATCACTTGTGGTTGAGCAATGATTCAAGTCTAATTTCCCACATGAGTCCTCCTGCCTGCCTGCCTGGACATTTCCCAGCATCTCGGAAAACCCCTGGAAATTTTACGCAGCCATTTGTTTATTAAAAAAGTAAATGAGAAATAGCCAGGCAACCAAATTCTGCTATAAGAAACTGTTCAGGGACATTACTCCTAGACTTATGATCACAATTGAACCCAACATTTCCGTTGCTAAGCAAGACAATTCTTGCCACAGTTCTTAAGAATTGCAGTTGTTAAGTTAGTAGCAATAGCAATAGCACATAGACTTATATACCGCTTCACAGTACTTTACAGCCCTCTCTAAGCTGTTTACAGAGTCAGCATATTGCTCCCCCAACAATCTGGGTCCTCATTTTACCGACCTCGCAAGGATGGAAGGCTGAGTCAACCTTGAGCCGGTCAGGATCGAACTGCCAAATTGCTGGCAGCCAGCATTCAGCAGAAGTAGCCTGCAGTGCTGCTGCATTCTAACCACTGTGCCACCACAGTTGTTAAGTGAATCTGACTCCCCATTGACTTTGCTTAGCAGAAGGTCGCAAAAGGGGAACACATGATGCCTGGGACACTGCGACCGCTATAAATATGAGTCAGTTGCCAAGTGCCTGAATTTTGATCACATGACCCTGGGGCTGCTACAACAGTTCTATGTGTGAAAAACGAGTCATTTTCCCCCCCTGTGCGGTTGTAACTTCAAACAGTCACTAAACAAATGGTTGTAAATTGAGGACTACCTGTACTAACTATCCAGAGCTGCAGGTTGGACACACCTGATTTAAAGTAAAGAATGAAGAGATAGTAGCATCTAACTGAGCGAGAGGGTGAAGCATTTGATAGCCTGCCAGCTTACCTGTCCAGCCAGCAAGGCAGCAGCAATAGCCCGTCAAAGGATCACACCCGTCTGCGTGGTCACAATCACAGCGTTCACTGCAGTTCAGGCCATATGTCCCATCCTTTCATTAATAAAAAAAAAAAGTGAGGATGGGTGGATGCAGGACTACCAAGACAAACGTATTCTAACCCTAGAAAATAGAGTTATAGATTTAAGCATACAATTATATGTTTAAATCAGGTGCAATGTTTCTGTTTGAATCCCAGAAAATCTTGAAGCCTCGTTTCTTTGCTTAATCAGTCTGGAGCTAATTGGCACAAGAAGTGGCGATTGTTACCAGTTTAGCTAGCTTGGGAAAAAAAATTAAGATCTTAATTTAATTAAGATCTTAATTAAGACTCTGCCAGCTGGCTTGGGGCCCCAATGGGGGAGTATCACACTGGGGGTGGTTGATGGACCAATAGCAGATCCCCCTCCCCCCTCCTGCTCATCCTACTCCTTCCCCCCCATCCTTTAGTCATAATTTATAATTAGCATTTTTATTACAGTTGGATATATGTGTCCGTATCATTTTATTGCTTTTAGTGTTGTAACACGCCCAGAGTCACTGTGGCGAGATGGATGGCAAACAAATTTAATAAATAAGCAAATAAATACATATATAAATAAATAAAGGTCTAGTCTATTGATAGCTATCTGCTGTAGTAGCTCTCTGGAGTCTATACATCAGTGTTCCAATATTTGAGGGGCTGCCACAAAGAAGAGGGAGTCAAGCTATTCTCCAAAGCACCAGAAGGCAGGATAAGAAGCAACGGATGGAAACTAATCAAGGAGAGAAGCAACCTAGAACTAAGAAGAAATTTCCTGATAGTGAGAACAATTAACCAGTGGAACAGCTTGCCTCTAGAATTTGTGGGTGCTCCATCACTGGAGGTTTTTAAGAAGTGACTGGACAACCATTTGTCTGGAACAGTATAGGATCTCCTGCTTGAGTAGGGGGTTGGACTAGAAGACCTCCAAGGTCCCTTCCAACTCACTTATTTTGTTCTGTTCTGTTCATTCGTTCAGTGCATTGGTTCTTCCTCCCACCAACACTGGAGGGATCCTGAACGCAGTTCACTCTTGCCAAAATTAAAGATGGGAGGGTCCATCTTGGTCCCTGATCTCTGGAGTTCTCACCTAAGCTAGATGTTAACTTTGGGCATTTTCGTAGCTTCTTCCCTTTCGACTACATTCTTGGGTCACAGTGGTTAGAGTGAAGAAGAGCAGCCAGCTGGACTAGAAGACCTTCAAGGTCCCTTCCAACTCTGTTATTCTGACTGATTTCAAGAGATGTGTACTGAAAATATTACACATATCTCCCTGATCTAAGCCTGGATCACCCATGAAAAGAGCAAATCTCTCCAACCCAAGGAAGACTTACAGGGCAAGGCTGGTCACAGATTTCCCCTTGCCACCCAGGACCACAAAAGCACGATCCATCCACGGGGTCACACGCAGCTCCATTGGCACAATAACAGGTCTGGTTGCAGTTAAGGCCCCACGTGTTGCTCGGGCATGGAATGGAGCAGTCAGCTCCCTGCCACCCTGTAAAATCAAAGAGGCAAAGAACATTAGGTCAACTCTCAGCCGTGACTCTCTTGCCAAAGAGATGCATTTTAGAGGGGAGCAGCAAGAGATGTAGATGACAGACTCATCTTGACCAGAAGTCTTCATCTCAGTTAGCAAAATCAGGGATCGAAACAAACCAAGCAGCCCATAAGCAAACCCAGATCACCTAAATTCAGGAATAAAGTTGAAGACAAGGAGATAGGTCGGAGGACTGAGAGTTCACAGAAATATAGATAGTCCTTGACTTACAAGGGGGGCTGCCATAAAGAAGAGGGGGATCAAGCTATTCTCCAAAGCACCTGAAGGCAGGACTAGAAGCAACGGATGGAAACCAATCAAGGAGAGAAGCAACCTAGAACTAAGGAGAAACTTCCTGACAGTGAGAACAATCAACCAGTGAAACAACCTGCCTCCAGAAGCGGTGAATGCTCCAACACTGGAGGTTTTTAAGAAGAAACTGGACAGCCATTTGTCTGAAATGGTATAGGACCGTGGTGGCGAACCTATGGCACGCGTGCCACAGGCGGCATGCAGAGCCCTCTCTGTGGGCACGCATGCCGTCGCCCCAGTCCTAGGCCTTCAGCTGGGTTTTATAAAACCTTTTCGCTTTAGGCCTCCGCTGCCATGTGCAAAAAAAAAAAAAGGTTCAATCAATCAATCAATTTCAACTTCTCGCAAGGAAAAAAAAGATCTCGCAAAGTTGGAATTGATTGATTGAACTTTTTAGTCCCACCCAGTCTGCCGTTACCACCGCAGCCACGCCCACCCAATTGGCCACGCCCACCCGGCACCCGACGATACATAAGTGGGTTTTGGGTTGCAGTTTGGGCACTCGGTCTCTAAAAGGTTCGCCATCACTGGTATAGGATTTCCTGCCTGAGCAGGGGATTGGATTAGATGACCTCCAAGGTCCCTTCCAACTTTATTATTATTATTATTATTATTATTATTATTATTATTATTATTATTATTATTATTATTATTATTATTATTATTATTATTATTATTATTATTATTATTATTATTACAATCACAATTGGGACCAGAATTGCTAAGCAAAGTGGTTGTTAAGTGAGTTGCGCCTTATTTTGCGACCTTTTTTTATCAGGGCTGTTAAGCGAATCATTGCAGAGGTTAAGTGCATCCAATGTCTCTCACTGTCTTTGCTTTTCAGAAGCCACATGACCCAAGCATTGGGTCTGCAGCCATTGTAAATCTATGCCCGTTGCCAAGTGCCCCGTGCTTGTGGGGATGCTACAACAGTTGTAAATGTCAGGAGCAGTTGAAAGTCACTTATTACAGTGCTATTGTAACTTTGAATGAACACAGAGAATAATAGAATAATAGAGTTGGAAGGGACCTGGGAGGTTTTCTAGTCCTACCCCCTGCTAATGGTCGCTAAACGAATGGTTGTAAGTCAAGGACTACCTGTAGGGTAAAACAGCCAGTTTGAGAGCATAGACGTAAGTCTTAACAACAAGGAGGGCAGATTCGGATCATAATAATGCTCACAGATGAAACTTTATTGGACTATTTTTCTCAGCATCTTACAGTGTGGCACTAGAAGCTTCTGCAGAGTCATTCCTGTCCTAGCCATTACTCTTTAAGAAAGAAGATACATGAAAGTATTTTCAAAAAGTTTGTTCTTGGCATCTCCTCAAAGGATAATTATGACACTGAGCCTTCTTCCCATGTACTGTAGCAACCAGCATTCTTGAGGAATTCCATTTTCTTTCTTCAGTTCAGATCCAGATCTTCGATCCAGCAATGGAAGGGGGATACTTTCCCAGAGGGCAGAAGGCCTGCTGCATGGACCCCATCAGAGGGCATTGCTTTAAGGACGGGACCTGGACCTTGCACCATGCAGAAGCGATGGGAGAAAGGATTCCTCAAACAGCCATACTTTCTGTCATTGAAAGTCTTGAGAGGTCCCAACCCGCATTTTGAATTGCACCTGGAAACTTACTGGTACCCAGTGCACTTTTTGCAGAGGTGCTACGTGGCTTCTGTGCCATCACATCCTGGGCAAGCTGGCAACTGAAAGCCATGACTTGAGGTTGTTGACATGGATCAAATCACAAGTATGCACCAAGTCAGAGAGGGAGGATTAAGCCATGACAAAAAAGGAAAACCACAAACTGCATCCGCTTTAATGAGCAGCCAGGAACAATATGGGACACAAAACCCAAACCACAGGAGAACTTTGGAGATCTGGACCATTCTCAGTGAAAGCATGATGGACCCCAATGCATGATAGCCATTGAAATAGGAAATTCTACCTTCTCTGCAGAAGCAGGAGCCATCTCCTGGGGAACATGTGCCATCGTTTTTGCAGTTGCAGGCCAAAGAGCAATTGACTCCATAGCTCCCGGGAGGACACGTAACCGAACAGATCTCACCCTGGAAAACAAAACAGAACTAGGCTGAGTGTTACAAATTTGGATCTTGGGGAAACTGATTATAATTCAGATGTTACTGAATTACAACCCCCATCAGTCACAGCCCAGGCAATGTGACCAGCAGTGGGGGTGTGTGTGTGATGCTGCGACTTGTCCTTTAGCAAGAGCTGGGAACCCCAAATTCCCAAATGTACTTTGTAGATTTATATCTCTGTAAATATATAGTAACTTTGTAAAGCAGTGCGATGGCCTAGAAGTGGAAATGCTCGCCTCCCATTTGGAAGGTTGAGAGTTCAATCCTTGCAGTGATAGATGTTTTTTCTCTCAGGGCGCAAAGAAAAAACAAATCTGCTGTGAACTCTGCTTAGGCATCAGGAAGGGCACCCGGCCAGTAAATGCTCAGCTCCATTCAGTTGTCCCAAATCTACCCCAAATTAAGGGATTACAGGGTGGTAAAAAGACATATCTTTGTAGCATTTTATTTATTTGAGGAATAACATTATTTAAGGAATAACATTAAAGGAGGATATGGCTGAAGGATCTAACTTCTCTTATACTACTTAGAGCTTCTTCTTCTTCTTCTGCCATATCCGTTATCGGACATTGGCGATCCTGTTTTTATCAGCAGCCGCACGAAAAAGTGCTGCTGAGTTTTGTCCAAACCAGTCCCTTAGATTTTGAAGCCATGATGTTCTTCTTCTGCCTGGACCTCGTTTGCCTTCAATCTTTCCCTGGAGGATTAAATGGAGTATGCCGTATTTTTCTGGGTGTCGCATCACATGTCCGAAATATTCTAACTTTCGTTTTTTAATTGTTTGGATGATTTCCCTTGGCTTTCCCAGGCGGCTTATCACCTCATTTCTGATCTTGTCAACCCAGCTTATACGTAACAGCCGCCTGTAAATCCACATTTCAAATGCTTCTAGTCTCTTCAGGTGGCCTTCTGTCAGAGACCAACTCTCTACTCCATAGAGCAGGATAGAAAAAATATAACATCTGACAAGCCTGATTTTCAGTCTTAGGCTTATGTCGTGACTGCAGAAGACCTTTCTCATTTTGAAACTACTTAGAGCAGGGATCTTCAAACTTGGCCCTTTTATGACTTGTGGACTTCAACTCCCAGAATTCCTCAGCCAGCCATGCTGGCTGAGGAATTCTGGGAGTTGAAGTCCACAAGTCATAAAAGGGCCAAGTTTGAAGACCCCTGACTTAGAGGACCCTGAATAGGTTGGAGTGCCTATGAGTAAAACCAACATGCTCAAGTGGAGGCTGTTAGCAGATAACAATGCACTGTGTGAATGTGGAGACACAGAGCCTGACCCATCTGCTGATATGTCAGCTACTACCAGAAACATGTATCAGTAATGGCTTATTTCTGGCCACCGACAAAGCCAAGAAGGTGGCCTCATTCTGGTAGTTTAAAGTTTGATCTGGGCACGGAAGAAGAAGAAGGTATTTTATTTATATAGCTTTATCTTTTTAACATCGTAAGCTGCCCAGAGTTGCCCTGTGGTAAGATGGGCAACCAATACGTTTAATAAATAAATAAATTTCCTCAAGCCAGCTTTGCAATACTGCTGGGACGTAATGCTAATCTGGTCTAAAGGATGGTTGGTAGTCCATAGCTAAAAAAACAAAATATAGTTGCAAGACATTTTAGCATTTAAAGGCTTGTTTTATTATTTGCCCAAACATTTCTCCAGTACCTGTTCAGATAAGAGCAGTCCCTGAATTAAATGTCATTTTTAAGAAAGGAAAAAATAAATAAAAGCCACAACAATGTTTTACCGACTCTTAAATGGAAGAATTAAGCATTACAGGAAAGATAAGACTTACAACTGAGTAATTTCTCCCTAAACTGTTCAATGAAATGAACATAGAATGTGAGGACTTCAACATAACAGAATAACAAAATAACAGAGTTGGAAGGGTCTTTGGAGGTCATCTAGTCCAGCCCCCTGCTTGAGCAGGAGACCCTATAACATTCCAGACAAGTGGCTGTCCAGTCTCTTCTTAAAAGCCTCCAGTGATGGAGCATCCACAACTTCTGAAGGCAAAGCTGTTCCACTGGTTGATTGTCCTCACTGTTAGGAAGTTTCTCCTTAATTCCAGGTTGCTTCTCTCTTTGATCAGTTTCCATCCGTTGCTTCTTGTCTTGACTTCTGGTGCTTTGGAAAACAGGTTGATTCTGTCTTCTTTGTGGCAGCCGCTCAGGTATTGAAAGGTGGCTATCATGTCACCCCTAATCCTTCTTTTCACTAGACTAGACCTGCCCAATTCCCGCAACTGTTCTTCATATGTTTCGGCTTCCAGCCCCCTAATCATCTTTGTTGCTCTTCTCTGCACTCTTTCCAGAGTGAGGGGTTCCTTTATGCTCTCTGAGCTTGCTTGTTTTCTTGCAGACGTTTCATTACCTTAACTAGGTAACATCATCAGTGCTAGTAAGGAGTGGGGTTTGCTGTCGGTTTATATTCTGGTGTCTTGCCTGTCTGGTGGGGGCTGTCTGAGGGATTCTTTGGTTGGGCTGTTTACTAATGGCTCTTTGGCAGTTTCTTGCTTACTTGATTGTTGGTCTGAAGTTGACCTTGGAGTTAATCTATGCTGATCTGAGTGCTGATTCCTGGAGTCTTTTTCTCTTTTGGACCGGTTGATTGTCTCTTTTGCAGCCTATAGATGTTGTTAATGTCAATGTGTCTGTTGATGGCTGATTTGTCAGAGTGCCAGGCATTCTAGAATTCTAGAAGTTCCCTGGCATTTTTGGATTTGGCCTGGTCTAGGATTGTCACATTTTCCCAACTAAGACTTTCCAGAGTCTCAACATCTTTTTTCTACTATGGTGACCAAAACTGGATGCAGTATTCCAAGTGTGGCCTTACCACGGGTTTATAAAGGATATTAACGCTTCACGTGATCTTGATTCTATCCCTCTGTTAATGCAGCCTAGAACTGTGTTGGCTTTTTTGGCCGCTGCAGCAGACTCCTGGCTCATATTTAAGTGATTGTCCACTAGGACTCCGAGATCCCTCTTGTAGTTACTGCTATTGAGTCACGTTTCACCTAATCTGTACCTGTACATTAAGTGTAAAACCTTTCTTTTCTCTACATTGAATTTCATTTTGTTAGAAAGGACCCATGTTCAAATCTGTCAAGATCCATCTTCTGGGTGTTGGCTGTTCCTTCCAGCTTGGTGTCATCTGCAATTTTGATGAGTTCCCCTTCTATCCCTTCATTTCAATTGTTTATGAAGATATTGAAGAGTACTGGGCCTAAAACAGAACCTTGGGGTACCCCACTGCTTACTTTCCTCCATGTAGACATTTAGGCCAACCCCTAAGTTTTTTGTGTAGGTAGGTAAGTAGGTAGAAAAGTTGGAAGGATGAAAGGAAGGGAGGGAGGGAGAAGGGAGGAAGGAAAGAAATTTTATCTAAAGTTTAACTGGCCCAATTATTGAGGAGCTGTTGTTGTGTGCACATTTCTCCAAAGGAAGTCACAAATGTCATCTCCTATTACCATGTGGAAGCCAAGCAGAGGCTGCATTCCAGGGCCTCCCCAACAAACAAGTGCCCTGCCTTGATTTTGTGGCACCACATTAGTCAAAGCAAAAATGGCTTGGCAGAAGCACCTGGAAGTGGAGAAAACACAAAGCATGTAAATTTTTTGTTGCAGTCTCCTTGGTGTTTTCCATAACATTCAAATTTGTCTGTGTTCTGTTGTTGCAAAGCAGACATCGAGACGAGACAAAGGATCTCTTTATTAAGTACATTCACAGAACAGAAGCAAGAACACAATGGCCACTGGCCTTTTATATTCCCCTTGCAAGGGGATGCACATCCAATCTTTTCAGGCCGTTCTCCCGCCTTGCGCATGCGCGCAAGACTGGAAACAGCCTGTCTGGGTCCCGGGCAGACACGTGGTCTGTCCGGGTCTCTGCAACCTTCCTGCAGCCTTTCTGAGCCTTGCTGAATGACTCAGCAAGGCCCAGGACATAACACCCCTCCCCCCTTGGATTAAACAATAAGTAAGCAAATTGTTTAACACTTCACATAAACACAACATGGCAGGCCGGTTAGCACGTTATACCGTCCACCTTACTCCTTGCAACCTATTACCTTCAGGTCCCAGTGGAGTCCACGGACTCTCACTCTTTGACAATATTCGCACCGCAACCTACAATTGTTTTTGTTTACCCCCTCAGATGGCGAGGACTAATACCCCTCCTGTATAGTGAACAGGGATCTTACATATTCCCCTAAATGCTTAGGAGGACCCTTGACCCGCTCTGATCTTCATGGAGCCAGATTAGGTGCAGGTGCGATTGTAGGTGTGGGATTAGGAATAGGTGCCTGGAGCGCATGCTCCCGGTTTGTGCAACACAAACCAGGGCTTTGTCGCCCAGAAGACTCAGGGGTTCCCCCTGACTGCTGACTGGCTGGACCCACCAGACCCAACCCAGAGTTCCTTGGTGGGATTGAATTCCCTGAGTCCCTTGGTGGGGTGGAGTTCCCCAGAATTCCATGGGACTCCTCTTGGGAGCACTGTCCCACGAGCCCAAGACCAGCAGCAGGAGTACCCTGAGTAGCCGATTTATGGCCATTTACCCTAGCCAGGGACCTCTGCCAGAGTCAGGAGCCGCCTCCATGGCCAGACCCCCGGAGTCTATGCCAGAGTCAGGAGCCGCCTCCATGGCAAGACCCCCACCTGGAGCATGTGTAGGAAGATTTGGATAAGCGCCCTCGTGGAGAGACTGTGGTCCACAATCGTAATTGGGGTCCCCCTCCCCCCCGAGAGCAGAGCCAGGAGCGGAAACGTGGCCAGGAAGCCTCCAGCACAATTTGTCTATGTGGTGTCTAAGCACATGACCATCCTCCAAGGCCACTTCGTAGGACAGTGGCCCATAGACCTTGCATACCACAGCCGGTACCCAGAGATGTCCATGCCCATAGTTTCTGGCCCAAACCGGATCACCCACTTGGAGTCTCCTAGGTGCCCGCGACGAAGTCCGCAGCTGATTCTCCCAGCTGCTGATCCCGCTGCTCGAATTGGTGCCTCCAAGCTATTACAGAAAGCTTTGGCTCAAAATGCTCGCGCAGCATTTTCTTTAGATCGGCATAGGCGATCGATTCCAGTGGTGCTGGGGCTACAAGGTTCTCAGCAATTTCAAAAGTCTCTTGCCCACAGACACACAGCAAAGTAGCAGCTTTCAATTCATCTTCTTGGATCTTGTTCACCCTGAAGTAATTCTTGACGCGAGCTGCATAAGAGCTCCATCGTTCTGGGTGCGAAGTATCAAACTCGACAAGACGGCCCAGCTTGGACATCGTTGTGACCGATAGCCTCTTCAACGTCTCTCGCCGTAAGGAAGGAGAAGGGGTTCCACGAAGCCAAGCCCACCTCCAGCGTCTTCGTACTGGCAGGCGGTTGCTTCTCCTGGACGCTGCACTTCTCTTCGCTTCAGGCCTTCAGGTGAGTTGGCCCTAGCTTCTTTTCCTTTGGCTTCCTATGCGGCGAATCCCATCCTCGTCGCCAATGTTCCGTTCTCGCAAAGCAGACATCGAGACGAGGCAGGTTCACAACAAAGGATCTCTTTATTAAGTACATTCACAGAACAGAAGCAAGAACACAATGGCCACTGGCCTTTTATATTCCCCTTGCAAGGGGATGCACATCCAATCGCTGCAGGCCATTCTCCCGCCTTGCGCATGCGCGCAAGGCTGGAGACAGCCTGTCTGTGTCCCGGGCAGACACGTGGTCTGTCCGGGTCTCTGCAGCCTTCCTGCAGCCTTTCTGAGCCTTGCTGAATGACTCAGCAAGGCCCAGGACATAACAGTCTGTGCAATGGGGAACTCAGATACAGCATAACGTGAGTACAAAAGGGGTGAAGCTTGTCACCATTGCCACTGGGAATGCCCTGTTAGAGAAGGGGTTTAGAGAGGAGAATATTTGTAGGCTAGGATTGAACTGTGGTGTCTTTGGTGCTCTCTGAGCTTGGTTGTTTTCTTGCAGATGTTTCATTACCAGACAAGGCAACATCATCTGTGCTAGAAGAGAACGGGTTTTTGGAGAGGAGGAGGAGGAGGAGGAGGAGAGAGGAGGAGAAGGAAGAAGGAAGAGGTGGATGACTATGGGGTCCTTGGTGCTCTCTGAGTTTGGTTGGTCTCTTGTAGATGTTTGCTTACCCAACTAGGTAACTAGGTAAAGGTATCCGCATAGTTGCTGCATGCTTGCCTGGTGCCAAATCCAGATCAAGCTTTCCCTGTCACAATCCAGCTCTTTGGAAGATATTCTCTGCAGAGTTGCCTCTCTGTTAAGTCTTGAAAGCACGTCTTTTTCTACAGGCATTTAATTGCTGATTTCAAATTTTAATTATTAATTCTATTTGTATTCCTTGTTTATTTTAATTGCTATTTGAACCACTCTCAGTGCCTCGATGTTAACGTGGTTTTTATTGTAAGGAATTTCCATCGTCGATGGTATATCAAGTTAAATGAAGGAATGAAATAGAGGAATAATATAAATTCTCAATGTTCTAAAGAAGCAGCTGATCCTCGACAGCAGTCTGGACAGGCCAACTGTCGCCCGGATTATGTCCTTCTGTAGGACTTGCATTGTCCTCTGAAATAGTAAAGAGTTCCATTGGCTGACTTGAAGGTGGAGAGAAAACCAGAGACCACAGCTACTCAGCGGGAGGTGGAAAGGTGGAATGGCAAATCTCCTGGAACAGCTGTTTGCTCATTAAGGAAAACATCCCGGCCAAACCACTAATCACAAAATCCGACAAGGGTTTAATGGCATGCAGAGCTCAGTCGCTGAGCCAAGCAAGCCACTAACACACACACATACACAACATACAAGGTTCTGATCATGCAGCAGTACAGATAAACTGCTGAGCTTCACACAAATTATGCAGTATTTTTTTTCTTGGAACATCAATATATACATAATGCGTTGCAAATTAACATCAAAAGCAGGGATTCCATTTCCTAGGCGAAGCTGCAATCGCTGAGAGTTTTAATTTGTGCTTATTAGTGTTAACTCGCAGATGGGTTTGTACAGGACACCTCACTTGGTCTTTGAATTCACTCATGGTGGAGGGGGGTTGTTGCAAAAGAGTTTGAATTGTCAAGGGATAAAATGGGATAGCTGCGTACAACACGCAAAGTCCTACAGAGAGAGACCCGCAAATAGGCTCAAAATTGAGTGAGCTGAGATGCTATCTGAATGCATCCAGAGTCTTTTCTGGAAGTTGGTTACATACAGGTAATCCTTGAGTTACGACTACAATTGAGCCCAAAATTTCTGTTGCTAAGTGAGACATTTGTTAAGTGAATTTTGTCCCATGTTCAAGACCCACATCAGCTTCAGAGCTTGTAGAGTCTTGAACATGGCAACTGCTCCCCCAAGCACCTTTCCCCCCCGCGAGGCTTCAGCTGCAGCCTCTACACAGAATGGAACAATTCGCCACGGCCATCTCGCCACGGCCAGCTTGCCTCAGAATAACTGGCCACAGGACAATTCAACATTTCAATTAAATTATTTAAAATAATTTTAAAAATATTTTACTTTATGTCATTCACACTTCATTTTGTCCCTCCTTTTAAAGAATTAAAGAAAGGGTACCTTTCTTTAATTATTCTATTCCATCATTTCTTTGATATCATTGTAATTCTTGTCCTGCAGCGACGGCAAGTTGGCCACGGTGAGTTGGCCACGGTGAGTTGCCCTAGACCCGCTTCTGCGTGCTTCAGTGTACCTTTGGATATCACATCCCAGCATTGCACTGCCTTGTTAAGTATATCGTGGGAACGTTGCCACAACAGATTTTTAATAAATAACAGGAAAACCCAAGTGTGCAGCTGGGGCTTTTTAGCAGAGAAGAACGAAGATGACTAAGCAGGCTATTAAGATCAAGGGTGAGGTGGAGAAAGGTTGCAGAGAAGGGGGCAGAAAGAATTTGTTTAACATTAATAAGAACCTTCATCTTATTAACGGCTGACAGTAATAGGTGGCAGATTTAAAGGCACCAGAAGGGCTCAGTCCAGATTCTATGGTGTCAAGTGGCAACAGGATGTAGTCGCGAGCAGGGTCACCAACGGCTTATTTGAAATCACGGGATGTTTGTGAGGAGCGGAAAGGCCGATGGGCGTGTTGATCTTTCTGCTTTGGGCAACCAAAATCTCGGAGGCAGGGGCCATGTAGGCCCCCAATCTTTTCCTTTTTGTGCATTTGTCTAAGCCTTCTTCTGTGTGTTCCAAGAAATTGTGTCTAAAGTTTCTGGTGGCACGAGTAAAGATCACCAGCAATTGGACGTCTCGCCATACTGAGGTGAGAAACATGCAGAAGCTGCAGTCACACAGTACAGGAGGCTTCAGAGAGTTAAAAAGGAGAAGAAGCTCTCTGGAATCAAGCGGGAAGGGAAGGGAAGGGAAGAAGAATGAAGATGAGAAAAAAGAGAGGAAAAGGAGAACGAAAAGAAGAAAAAAGAAAGAGAATGAAGAGAAGAGAAGAGAAGAGAAGAGAAGAGAAGAGAAGAGAAGAGAAGAGAAGAGAAGAGAAGAGAAGAGAAGAGAAGAGAAGAGAAGAGAAGAGAAGAGAAGAGAAGTCAGAGAAGAGAAGATACTCTACTTGTTTGGAGAAATAAGAGATCTATTAGACTTACAAGTAGACCTCGATTTGTGACCAGTTGTGACCAGAATTTCAGTCATAAGTCATTGCACCACAAGACCAGATTTAATTTCATGACAGTTTTTACAATGGTCATTAAATAAGTCCACATGGTTGTTAATGCAAGCTGATTGCCAAATACCCAAAATGCAATCATGTGACTCGGGGGGTGTGGTACAGCAGTTGTAACTTTGAGGACCGATCATAACTTTGTTTTGAATCCATCATAACTTTCAACAGTTGTTAAGTGAGTAGTCATAAATCGAGGATTTCTTCTAAATAGCAAACTTTTAACACCATATCCTGACTGAAGTTGGTTATCTCTTCTTTTTTAATTTGAATCTTCTTACAGAATCATGTCCAGTAGAAAGCCAGTTTGGGGTAATAGTTAAAGGCTCCAAGCTAGAAACCAAAGGCTATGAGTTCTAATCCCACCTTAGATATGAAGCCAACTAAATGACCTTGGGCCAGACGTTTTCTCTCAGCCCTAGGGAGGAGGCAATGGCAAACCACTTCCGAAAAACCTTACTGAGAAAACTGAGGGATGAGTCCAAGCAGTTGTTAGGAGTCAACACTGACTTGAAGGTGCACGCGTACACACACACACACACACACAAAGATTGCCCATATGAGTGGCTGTGATTGGGGAAGAGCATACGATAAAACATGAATTGCAACATTGTGATGCAAACTTGACTACTTTCTCTGGGTAATGTGTGTTTTATCATTTCAGCCTGTCTCTGGTTGTGCTTGTCTGGACGTGCCCTGCTTCTCCCAGCCTGCATCACAACTACCCAATCACATGTTTGCCCTGCCTAGCGGGTGGTGCAAACTCACACAACCTGCCTACTCAAGGCAGTGAAAGACACGCAACTTGCTAAGTTTGGTTTGGTTAGATTTAGCCTTTTCTTTTTTAAAAAGACAGATTCTTGTAGCTTCCCGCTCGTTCAATTGGTTTGCGATTGTCTGAACTCAATCTCCGTTGGGGGGGGGGGAGGGAAGGCTAAAATGTTAAAAGGCTTGCTTTCATTTTAATGGAAAATAGAGTCTAAGCTGGAGGTGTCTCAAAGAGGGCAAGAAAGTCAAGATGGCGGGTATGCAACTGTGCCATCAAAACCCTGCCCTTTGATTGGCTAAAGTCCATAATAAATATAAATTGAATTGACACCCCCTCCTTCCACCTTTTAAAATAAGCACATAGAAAGGACAGGGCATTCGTTGCACAGAGGTGCCCCCCATTTTGACTTTTTTAACCCACCCAGACGCCTCTGGCCTAATCCCACACTTCTCAAACAGGCTCCACGTCTTCCTGATTGCTATTCCCTCCCCTCCATTTGCCCAATTTAACCTCCCTGTGAAGATGTCTGAACGATGCTCGCAACTCCCCCGAGCCCTCCAGAAATGCGGCTGCGATTTGGCGTGCAAAAGTCACGGAGAGTGCATGAAAAGAGGCAGCCACTGCAGCGCCTCTAGGAGAATATCAATCCTGGATGCAAAAGATCATTAACATCTTAACCTCAATTTGGGGAATGCGACTTATAAAATTACACGACACCAGGGCCGCCTTCCATGAACGACACACACAGACAGCCATTTCCCAGTTTCGGTTATCCTAAAGCTCTCTGGTTATTAACTAGCCATCTACAGATAGTCCTCGAGTTACGACCACAATTGAACCCGAAATTTCTATGGTTAAGTGAACTTTGCCCCACTTGACGACCTTTCCTGCCACAGCTGTTAAGTGAATCACTGCTAGTTAAGTTAGTAACATGGTTGTTAAGTGAATCTGGCTTCCCTATTGACTCTGTTTGGCGGAAGGTCGCAAAAGGGGATCACACAACTCCGGGACTCTGTGACCATCATAAATATGAGTCAGAGAAGAGCAACTAAGATGATCCAAGGCCTGGAGACTAAAACATATGAAGAACGGCTGCAGGACTTGGGTCTGGCTAATCCAGGGGTAGGCCACCTTGGCTCTTTTATGACTCATGGACTTCAACTCCCAGAATTCCTGAGCCAGCCTGGCTCAGCTTGGAAACCTCTCCCTTTCCCCTCAGCATGGCTGGCTCAGGAATTCTGGGAGTTGAAGTCCACGAGTCATAAAAGAGCCAAGGTGGCCTACCCCTGGACTAGTCTAAAGAAAAGAAGAAATAGGGGTGATGTCAGAACCCTATGTTCTGTGTGCATGGGATTTCTTATTCTTTTCGGGTTCTGCCATTCTGCTGGGGGGGGGGGAAGCTTGAGGTGCCAATGTGTATTTGCTTTGCTCTGTCTCTCGCTCTATCCTTTTGCTGTGTTTCAAATGGTGTGAGAATGGAATCTACCTCCGGCCATCTGCCTTATCTCCGGCTGGGAAGAAACGGTGCAGACATCTAATAGCCTTGGAAGCGGTGCCTTATCACTCTGCTCCCACGGCGTTTTCATACCTGCGGATTGGCCTGTTTGAACCATCCAGATAGAGAGTTTGGGTGGGGTTACTATGGACACTTTTAATTACTTGATTCGCGCGGGAAACCCTCAGATCCTGCCTTCTATTCCTGCTGTCAACACCTCCCAATGAAAGTTCCTTTTGAAATGATGTCGTTTCAAGAGTTCTGCTTTCTTGGGAGAACTGATTGAGGCGGGTCCTTACAGGTGACATGATAGCAGTATTCCAGTATTTGAAGGGCAGCCACTAAAGAAGAGGGGGTCAAATTGTTCTCCAAAGCGCCAGAGGGCAGGACAAGAAACAACGGATGGAAACTAAACAAGGAGAGAAGCAACCTGGAATTAAAGAGAAACTTCCTGACAGTGAGGACAATTAACCAGTGGAACGGCTTGCCTCCAAAAGTTGTGGTGCTCCATCACTGGAGGTTTTCAAGAAAAGATTGGACAGCCATTTGTCTGAAATGGTATAGAGTCTCCTGCTCAAGCAGGGAGTTGGACTAGATGACCTCCAAGGTGCCTTCCAACTCTATTCTGATTGAACTTCTCTCTGGCAATGAAACATTTTGGATTCCTATTCCATTTGCCTGAATTAATCAACAGCTGGGCTGCATATGGTGATTATTTTTCTCTCTTTCATCTCCCTTTTCTTTCCTTTTTTTCTTTTTTCCCCGGGAAGTTTAGCAACTCAATCAGTGCTGCGTGTTTGAGAGAAAAGGGTTAGCTTTGGGGACCGAATGAAACGGGAGCCATACATAATTCAGGCAAAGATGCGTAAAGCCCAAGGGAAGAGCTGGAGAAATGTTACAGCTATTTTAAGGCTCTTGCCATAAATAGACTGATATTTAATGCCTTTTTTTTTTTGCAGTTGAGGGTTCCATCTGGGCCAGATGAAGGCTTGATTGAAGTTAATTGTTTTCTCTGGGATTTTAGCTCACTGCATTGATGTGAAAGAGACTTTCTCCACTGGGGTTCGGCTCCCCTCCCCGATCTGCAAATTCTTCGGCATCAAAGGAGAACCCAAACCACAAACACATCTACCTGTCCTCCACCAAGTTGCTCAACAAGAATGTCAAAAAAAAAAAAGGGGGGGGAAATCACAGCTGCAGTTGCAGAATGGATGCTCTGCTACTTTACGCAGTGTGCACAGTAAAAAGGTCGTGACCTTGATGGCACGACGGCGGCTGCCATCTTGACTTTTTCGACCTGCTTCCTCACAGATGGCCTGCTCCTAAAATTGCTCAGGGCAGGGAGTGGGGTCATTTCTAGAGCTAGGAAATATAGGCCAGTTGCCAAGTGCCTGAATCACAACCACGTGACGGCGGGGATGCTGCGATGGTTGTAAGCACGAGGAGCAGCTTTTTTCTGTGCTATTGTAACTTTGAATAGTCACTAAGCAAATGGCTGTAAATCGAGGACCACCTGTTCTTTCTTGAAATCTGCATAGTCCTTGCTTCTTTAACTTTGCCCAATTGAACATGCCCAATCTTGAATTCCTCTCTGTCATCCTGAAGTTGCTGTTTGTGAGATAAACTGTCAATTATATTGCCTCCCATAGTCCAAATGAATCCAGATGAAAGTATTACAGGTAGTCCTCGACTTACGACCACAATTGAGCCCAAAATTTCTGTTGCTAAGCGAGACATTTGTTAAGTGAGTTTTTGCCCTATTTTACGACCCTTCTTGTCATAGTAAGGCAGGACATAAAACAAGACATAAGTCATAAAACAGGACGAGTCTTAAATGCGTGTATTAGTTAGAAGAGGCAAAAAGGAAATGGAAAATGTCAAACCACAAGTTCATCTGTCGGTCGCACAAAGGTGTCAAGCTTGAAGCTCTGTTACAGTTAACCACATATGTCTCGCTTCTATGCCTCGCTCTCGCTGGTAGCTAACCACAAATGAACTGCCGGAAACTTAGATGATTGGCAAGATACCTGTGACCTCGATCCATGAGAGGGGGACAAGATATTTAGCTACTTTAGCATAGCAACAGGGGGGCTAACGGGGCTGTCATTCAAGTAACCAATCAATGCTAACAAGTTACATTTCCGTGTTTTGCTGCTTCTAAAAGAGTATATATGTACTTGTTATTCCATGAGAAGGTGTTCAGAGGTTGTTATGCTTTTTGCTCTGAACCTTTGCGCAAATAAACCAACTTCTTTTGATTCCGTGGTCTGAGTCCTGTGGTTTTCTGCAACAATAGTTGTTAAGTGAATTACTGCATTTCTTAAGTTAGTAACGCGATGAAGTGAATCTGGTTTCCCCTTTGACTTTGCTTGAGAGAAGGTCACAAAAGGGGATCACGTGACACTGCAACCGTCATAAATATGAGTCAGTTGTCAAGCATCTGAATTACGACCTCGTGACCATGGGGATGTTGCAAAGGTTGTTAACTCTGAAAAACTGTCATAAGTCACTTTTTTGAAAATGCTGTTGTAACTTTGAATGGTCACTAAGTGACCTGTTGTAAGTTGAGGACTACCTGAAGTTTGCATTGGATTTCCCTTGGAGCAGTGTTTCTCAATCTTGGCAACTTTTAAGAAGAGTGGACTCCAACTCCCAGAATTCCCTAGCCAGCCATGGTGATTGGGGAATTTTGGGAGTTGAAGTCCACAGGTCTTAAAGTTGCCAAAATTGAGAAACATTCCAGAAAGCTACCGGAGCTGGACTGCTATTGAAGCTCACCTGGATTTTTGTCTCTCAGTTATAATCTTAGTTTTCTGATACAACCCGATTTCTTTTATATACTTACCAAATGACTGTGAAAGGAGTCTTCTTGATAAAACCCCTTTTCAAGGCTTCTGAAGCCAGAGGAACAACCAACTCTTTCAAATAACTAAGCTAATTGCATTTTAAAAGGAGAGAGAAGAAAGGGCCGCATCCCAAATAACGCAATAGGAAATCATATCAAGGATTTCAAGAACAGGGCTACTATTCATCCCAATTTGCTTTTCCACTTCTTCTTCACTAATGAGATACTAAGCTTTGAAGACCACTTGAATCTGCTAAAAAGGTTTTCTCCTAGTTCCAAATTCTGTTCCCACTCAAAGGAGAAAGCAGAAAAAAGAAGACAAAAAGAATAGGTTCGCCTGGGGTATTAAAAAAATCATGATTCTTGCTCTACCAAGTTCATGCTGAACTACACACCAAACTAGAAGCCATGTGAAATGCATATTAGCCTTTCATTTGCAGGTTTTGCAAGTAAGAACAAGATTCTGTTACCGTAACCTTACAATAAAGTAGAATTAGTTCATCTGGGTGTGTCTATGGAGCTGAAGAAGCTTCTTGGATGAGAAGCGAAACATCTTCAAAGAAAAACAAGAAAGTCCAGTTGCCTCTTGAAAAAGCACCTTTGGATTCATCTGGGTGTGCTTCCTGTCTGGACTAGAATAGAATAACAGAGTTGGAAGGGACCTTGTAGGTCATCTAGTCCAACCCCCTGCCCAAGCAGGAGTCCCTACATCATTTCTGACAGATGGCAGTCCAGTCTCTTCTTGAAAGCCTCCAGTAATGAAGCACCAATAACATCTGAAGGCAGTCTGTTCCATTGGTTGATTGTTCTCACTGTCAGGAAATTTCTCCTTATTTCTAGGTTGAATCTCTCCTTGATCAGTTTCCATCCGTTATTCCTTGTCTGGCCTTCAGGTGCTTTGGAAAATAGGTTGACCCCCTCCTCTCTGTGACAGCCCCTCAAATATTGGAACAATTGGACTACCTCACAAGATTAACATCAACCTTGTAACTATGAAAACACATCTCTCACCTTTACAGCCCAAAAAACGAGGGAGGGTTCCTTCTGAAATGTTTACCATGCCTATGTAGAGACGACCAGGCTGAGCCCAAGTCAAAGGCGTCATCAGTTCCTTCGCACCCACAAGACATCTAAGTCCAGCCCACCTTGACTTCCTTCTATTGTTATCTCCCGCTAATTTCTCTTGAATGTTAGTAGTTCAGATTCTTGTAGCGAGCTTAAGCTTGCAATAAATCTTTATACACATTTGAATGGCCTGGATCTCCTGGTTACCCTCCTGCTTGACAGCCCACACTCCTTCTGCAGATTCAGCTGCCTCTTGGCTGTGTCTCTTTCTAAGGTCATTCCCAAAATCCATTACAAAACCAATCAAAACTGATCAAGGAAGCAAACTTAAAATCTTTCATTTCCAATCTTCTACAATGATCTTTTCAGTTAGCAAATTTGTCTGGGCAGCCGCATCAGTACTGTCAAACTTCAGATGACCATAAGGGGTCAGCAATGAATTATAAAAAGTTTGAAAACTTTGAGGCCATCTAGTGGACATTTTTAATTTTTCTATCTTAATTTGATACCATTAGATCAATCTTTTCCAATTTTCAGTTCTGACCAACTAACATTAAGAAAATGGGGGGGGGGGAATCACTCAATTAATAAATACCCCCATCCTACATTTCTGTCTTTTACATGATGACAGCTCACTTTATTTATTTACTTTTTTTGATGAATAAAGTAATGATGCTGGTTGTATTTGTGCAGGCCTCCCTATTCCCTCCCCTTTTAACACCTTTAAAACTAAATTTTACACACTAACACACAATTCCAAAATTAATTAGTTTTTAACCTCTTCAATTATTTTATGTACTCCTTACCAATTCTCAGCAAAAACGTAATGGGAATAAATGCCCTTGAACAGAAAGAGCAAAAGGATTGCAGACTACTGAAATTCCTATTTAAGATATTTGTTATGAAATTTCTCACTCATTTCTTTCTTCTGGGGCTGCTATTACAAATGACAATTCTATTTAGCAAAAGTCTATGATAGCAAGCAGCATTTTTTTTATAACTAACACATTTTATTAAAAGGCAGAAACTTTTCTGAGCTGTAACTCAGGCAACGTTGCAAACTTCTGCCTTTTAATAAGGTGTTTTAGTTGGAAAAGGTACTATCAGGTTCCTTCCAATTTTTGACCTCAGTCCTTTATTCAGATTCCTGGACAAAGTTGTGCTTATTTGTACAAAACACCCCCCAAAACTTTGATTTCCATTGAAAAAGGCAAGATTGCTACCATGAGTCCAGGCGTTTTTGTATTACAAATTCCTAAATGTCTCTTACCCAGAGAAACAATCCTGAAAATATACATAAAGATTTCATGGGATTTCCTGAGAAAAAGATCTTTTCCCCCCACTGAAGAAATCTTTTTTTAAGTAAAGAAGGATTTTGAGATTGTAGCTGTAGCTTACAGCCATTTGTAATGTGGACAAAATGCCTGAGAATGGTACAGAATCAGAAGCAATGGGTTGGAAAGGAACTAACAGGTTTGATGAAAGTGTTGGACCAGCTTAGACAAGTGAAACAAAATCATATCAAATTTTTACAACAGCCATAAGGCCAACAGTGCGATTTGAGTAAAACTGGTAAAAGTGGAAACACACAAAGTATCAGCTTCATTAGATAGACCAAACCAGGACTGTTTTGCAGGAAAGATTCTCCTTTGTTATTTTTGTGTAGTTCTTTCAAAAAAGCACACAGCAAATTTGGTTTTTTGGGGGGGAAGGAGGGAATTATTTTTTTAAGGGAAAAAACAATCCTCCAGTTGCTATCAAGTATGGAGAGGTAAGGTTTAGGGTGAGGGAGACAAAAGGCAATAAAATCGGTAAAAACAATTGCAGGGGACATGCAGATCTTTGAGGCCTGCAGGTTTGAGTGTCTGATTATCAATTTCAGAGAAGAAAATTTGCTCTGCAAAAAGTACATATTTATATCTCGCTCAAAATACACCAGGATTTCAGTAAAACATTTCTAACCACTCAGGTGGATCCTGGATATGAAGCTGCATATTCGCCAATGTAAGGGCAATGTTTGCAATTAACCCGCCGTCGCTCGCTATGAGCATTCACCCGCAAGCTAAACATCTGGTGCAGGAGAACATAAAATGGGGAAAAACTGGTTCATTCCGAGGAACGTTGACTGGCAGGAATCTGGAGATGTGCCTTCTCTACTGTAGCCCCTGCCTGCTGGAATATTCTCCCTCCAGGAGGTCCCCAACCCTTTCAGTCTTTCTTCAGGCTGTGAAGATTTAGTTGCATGTGATGGGTTAAGGGTTAAGGATATTAATATCCATAGTAACCATTTAACTTGATGCCAGGTGTATTTATTTTGTCCTGAATCATAGCATCATAAGGTTGCAAGGGACCTTGGAGGTCTTCTAGTCCAACCACCTGCTCAAGCAGGAGACCCTCTACTATTACGGACTGTCCATTCTCTTCTTGAAAACCTCCAGTGATGAAGCACCCACAACATCTGGAAGGCAGCCGTTCCACTGGTTAATTGTCCTCACTGTGAGGAAGTTTCTCCTTAATTCCAGGTTGCTTCTCTCTTTGATTAGTTTCCATCCGTTGTTTCTTGTTCTGCCCTCAAGTTCTAATTGTTTCTAATATGTCTTATGATGTATGCTGCTCAGAGTCACTTGTTGAGATGGACAGCTATAGAAATCAAACAAACAAGCAAACCCATAAGATATAAATAGAATTATTTGGTTGTTCCAAATTGAAAAAGACGAGGTGTTTCTCAGTCAGTCAAGCACAGGGCTTGACCTTGATCTCAGGAAGCTACTCAGGGTTGGACCTGAGTAGGAGATGATTGAAGATCAGCAGAAATTCCCAGGGGTTCGGTTAGAGTCTAAACTCTAACAAGAAAAGTAAAATACATAAAGATGTAGATTTCATAAGCACGTCATTACAAGTGACTATAACAAGTGACTTCCATATATATATGTATATGTAGAAAGTTTTTTCCGGACAGACCGGTCTGGTTAATGCACCTTGGTATTTTAACTGCTATACTGCAGTTCTACTTTTATAATCACTTTTGCCTTGCGGCCCCCCAAACTAGGGGCGTTAAGCAGGCTCAAGTCGCTACTGCGATACATTACAAATTCAAATTTCCTTTTTGTTGACAAAGAGTTAAAGAATTAAATGGGAGACTAGAATAGCTATTTCAGGCTCATTCTGCCCTCATCAGCTAGCCACATCCTCTATGGGATTCGAACCTGGGCAGCCTGCATGCTAGGCTGGAGGTTAATACAACTGCCTAGCATGCAGGCTGCCCAGGTTCGAATCCCGTAGAGGGTGTGGCTAGCTGATGAGGACAGAATGAGCCCGAAATAGCTATTCTAGTCTCCCATTTAATTCTTTAACTCTTTGTCAATAAAAAAGAAATTTGAATATGTATAAGTGTACATGTATACGTATGTGTGTGTGTGTGTTACTGCCTTCCATATATATATATATGGAAATCTACAGGAGTCCATGGAGACTGCATTTCTTAGGCACATTCACAACACCTCAGGACTGGAATGGAGCAGAGGGGATGGGGGCAGTCTAATATATAATGATATTAAAGAGAATGCTTTTAACGTTACCAACAAAGGCTTCTGGTGTGATTTTTTTCTTTGCTTTCAGGGATGCTAATTGCTCTCTGCCTGGTTATTATGGGTGCTAATGAACAAACTGAGAGAAGAAAGGTTAGGATGTGGGAGAAAACAACCGCAGGACTGATGCGTAGGAGAGTGGAGGACAGCAGGTTTGTTAAGGAAAGGATGAGGAGTTAGGTCAACAAAGTACTAGAGTATTCAAATGGGTCCTGCGACTTCTCAAAGTGTTCTTCCTCTGAGAAAGATGTTTCTGTTTTTCTCCTGTTCTTCTAAGAACTTGAGAATGTCTTCCCCGTTGGAAGCATCAATGTTTTGAGGGAAGCAGCTGTCCCTGGAACACTTCTGGGCCTTTTCTGACCCTCCACGGCTGCTCCAAACCTAAATGATCTTCTGCTACAAGAAGTCCACCCCTGAATATCCTTCCTCAGCACTGAGAAACTGTGGGGAGGCCAGGAGGCCACAAAAGAAGCCATCTGATCTAGAATGATGTCAGAAAGATGCTCTGGGCCTCGTGACATCATCACACCCATGATGTGAATGCAATGCTTGCATCACTTGAGCAGCTTCCTACATTTTTATGATGTATGTCACTTTATCCCTCTTTCCTCCACCAAATGTTCCTGGGAATGATGGAATATTCTCACTGTCCTTAGTGGCCTTTTAATTCCTGAGCAAGTACAAGAATGCTTCAAAAGAAAAAGTAAGGCACTTAGAGGCAACTCTAGACAAACTCTGACCTACGAAAGGAAACTATACTCAAATCAAACCAAATAATGAACAAATAACTCCCAGAGGATTTGACCCTACTGATAAACCCTTGGAGGAAGACAAATGGAGGTATGTCGCACATAGAAGGAAACACAATACTCAAAGAAAGCAGACATCTAACAAACCCCTTCTGCCCAATCTAACCCAACCAGAAGCAGCCCCATTAAAACTGAGCAATCGATTTCTCCCCCTAGATGGAAATACGCAGACCCACAACCTCTCCCTCTAAGAAAACATGCAGACATCTAGCAAAGAAACAACACCAAACATCCCTAAAAGAGTCACATCAACAAACACACCTGAGATAAACAGAAAAGCACGCCAGACTGCACTCCCCAAAAAAGGAAGGTGAGTTTTGATAATAGGAAATTCTATCCTCAAAGGAACAGAATCATCCATCTGCTGACTGGACATACAATCCAGGGAGGTATGTTGTCTCTCTGGAGCAAAAATCAAAGATGTGGCCAAGAACCTAACCAAAATAATTAGGCCCACAGATTACTACCCTTTCCTCCTCCTCCACATTGGAACGAATGACACAACAAAGAACCTGAGTACAATATTGAGATATTATAAGCAACTAGGCCAGAGGTAGGCCACCTTGGCTCTTTTATGAGTCGTGGACTTCAACTCCCAGAATTCCTGAGCCAGCATGGCTCAGCTTGGAAACCTCTCCCTTTCCCCTCAGCATGGCTGGCTCAGGAATTCTGGGAGTTGAAGTCCACGACTCATAAAAGAGCCAAGGTTGCCTACCCCTGAACTAGACAATAAAGTAAAGGCATTAGGAGCACAAGTAATGTTCTCATCAATACTCCCAATGAAAGGCCAACCCCCATTGAGGGGAAAAAGAATTCTAGAAATAAACCACTGGCTAAAGGGTTGGTGTCACCAAGAAAACTTTGGTTTCCTGGACCATGGACTGCATTTCCTACGCGAAGGACTCTTGGCAAGGGATGGGCTGCACCTCACGAAAACAGGGGGAAATGTACTCGGAAAAAGACTGGCCCAACTCATCAGGAGGGCTTTAAACTAAAATTGAGGGGGAAGGGTGGCCAATCTTTAGAATCTCTAGAACACAAAACCAGTCATAAATCCCAAGGAAACAAATCAAACGATGAGGTAGGTAGTGTTGAGAAAAAAGAAAAACTCAAACAACAATCAGGAGGAAACATACCCACGGACAGGCATAAAAGTCTTAAATGTTTATATACAAATGTGCAAAGCTTGGGGAACAAACAGGGTGAACTAGAAGCAATAGTACACGAGGGAGGGTATGACATAGTTGGCATTACAGAAACCTGCTGGGACGAAACCCATGGCTGGAATGGACCGATGGATGGATACAAATTGTTCAAAAGAAATAGATCTACAAAAAGAGGAGGGGGATTTGCACTATATGTAAGAGAACACTATATATCTACAGAAATGCACATGATCAAAGATAAAATCCCTCCAGAATGTATATGAGTCAATATAAAAGACAAAAAAGTGACATTGCCATAGGGGTATGCTACAGGCCACCCAACCAATCAGAAAAAATAATGGACTCTTTGCCAACCAGATAACAAATGAATATAGGAAGCATACCACAGTAGTAATGGGAGACTTCAACTATCCAGATATCAACTGGGAGACAAACTCTGCAGCGAGTAGGAGATCAAACAGATTCTTAACCAACCTAGCTGACAACTTTATCATTCAAAAGGTAGAGGAGGGAACTAGAAGTAAAGCTATACTGGACCTAATCCTTACTAATCGAGAAGAAGTGATAGAGGGAGTTGAAGTTGCCTGAACCTTGGGTGAAAATGACCACGTCATGCTGAAATTCAATATAATGCAAACACAAACAATAGAAAACAATCCAACCAGAGTCTTAAACTTCAAAAGAGCTGATTTTAACTAACTCAGAGAGAACCTAGGAAAGATTTCATGGACGAAAATCCTAAAGGGGAAAACAACTCAAGAAGCATGGGAAACACTGAGGAGTATGATCATAGGGGCCCAGTCCAGCGCAATACCACTGAAAAAGAGAAACAAGAAACCAGCATGACTGCACAAAGATCTCTCTGACAAATTGAAAGACAAAAAGGACAAATACAAAAAATGGAAAGAGGGACACTTAACTAAGACTGATTGTCAGCAGACAGCCAGAACATGCAAAGACGAAATCAGGAAAGCAAAGGCTCAGAATGCACAAAGACTTGCAACAGAAATCAAGGACAATAAAAAAAGTTTCTTTCAACATATTAATAACAAACAAAAAAAGTCAAGAAACTGTAGGTTCACTAAACAGAGAAGATGGCAAGGAAGTAACAGGCAACAGGGAAAAAGCAGAGCTGCTTAACTCATTTTTGCATCAGTCTTCACACAAAAAGAAATTATAGTCCAACATACAAAAAAAAAAATACAAACTAGACAAACTAGAAACAAAAATTAAAATAAGCAAGAAAATGGTAAGAGAACACTTATCCGACCTTGATGAGTATAAATCACCGGGACCCGACAGATTACACCCCAGAGTTCTGAAGGAGCTGGCAGATGTTATCTCAGAACCATTGTACTATATCTTTCAAAAATCCTGGAGCACCGGGGAAATACCTGAGGATTGGAAAAGGGCTTATGTGGTTCCCATCTTCAAGAAAGGGGAAAAAATGGACCCAGGAAATTACAGACCAATCAGTCTAACATCAATACCTGGGAAGATGTTGGAAAAGATAATAAAAAAACAGATCTGCGAATAACTATAATAATAATAATAATAATAAAGTTGGAAGGGACCTTGGAGGTCATCGAGTCCAACCCCCTGCTCAGGCAGGAAACCCTATACCATTTCAGACAAATGGCTGTCCAGTCTCTTCTTAAAAACTTCCAGTGTTGGAGCATTCACCACTTCTGGAGGCAGGTTGTTCCACTGGTTAATTGTTCTAACTGTCAGGAAGTTTCTCCTCAGTTCCAGGTTGCTTCTCTCCTTGACTAGTTTCCATCCATTACTTCTTGTCCTGCCCTCAGCGCCTTGGAGAATAGCTTGACTCCTTCTTCTTTGTGGCAACACCTGAGATATTGGAATACTGCTATCATGTCACCCCTAGTCCTTCTTTTCATTAAACTAGACATACCCAATTCCAACAAACGTTCCTGATATGCTTTAGCCTCCAGTCCCCTAATCAACTTTGTTGCCCTTCTCTGCACTCTTTCTAGAAGTCTCAACATCTTTTTTACATCGTGGTGAACCAAAACTGGTATTCCGTAGATTCCAAGTGTGGCCCTTACCAGGCATTGTAAAGTGGTATTAAAAATCTTCAAGGTGATCTTGTTCTATCCCTCTTTAATGCACCCAGCACTGTGTTGGCTTTTTTGGC
>JALGBA010004205.1:370000-441490 GCA_023970755.1 Azemiops feae | reverse complement strand
AAAAAAAAACCCCTGGGAGCCGCGCCGCCCGCGCATGCGCGCCGCCCGCGCATGCCCGTTTGTGCATGCGCGCGCAGCCGTGCATGCCCGTTCGCGCATGCGCACCCGTTCGCGCATGCGCATGCGCACCCGTTCGTGCATGCGCACGCGCACCCGTTCGCGCACGCGCACCCGCACCCGCCCGCGCATGCGCACCCGCCCGCGCATGCACACGCGCCCCCGTTCGCGCATGCGCACCAGCCCGCGCACGTGCGCATGCGCTGCCCAAAATGGCGGCGGAGGCTCCGGAGCCGCAGGTGATCCCTCAAAGAGCCGCATGCGGCTCCGGAGCCGCGGGTTGCCGACCCGTGCCCTAACCCCTAACCTCTAACCTCAACCCTAGCCCTAGCCCTAACTCTAATCTCTAATCTCTAATCTCTAATCTCTAATCTCTAATCTCTAATCTCTAATCTCTAACCCTAACCCTAACCCTAACCCCTAGCCCTAGCCCTAATTCTAACCCCTAACCGTAACCCTAATCTCTAACTGTAACCCCTAACTGTAACCTCTAACCCTAGCCCTAGCCCTAGCTCTAACTCTAACTCTAACTCTAACTCTAACTCTAACTCTAACTCTAACTCTAACTCTAACTCTAACTCTAACTCTAACTCTAACTCTAACTCTAACTCTAACTCTAACTCCTCTAACTCTAACCCTAACCCCTAACCCCTAACTCTTAACCATAATCCTAACTCTAACCCTAAACCATAATTCCTTCCTTCCTTTCTTCCTTCCTTCCCTCCCTCCCTTGCTCTTATTTTCTCTTTCATTCTCTTTTACACTATCTCTCAATCTCCTCCCTCCCTCCCTCCCTCCTTCTCTTCCTTGCTCTTAGTTTCTCTCTTACTCTCTTTTATACCATCTCTCAATCTCCTTCCTTCCTTCCTTTCTTCCTTCCTTCCCTCCCTTGCTCTTATTTTCTCTTTCATTCTCTTTTACACTATCTCTCAATCTCCTCCTTCCCTCCCTCCCTCTCTTCCTTGCTCTTAATTTCTCTCTTACTCTCTTTTATACCATCTCTCAATCTCCTTCCTTCCTTCCTTCCTTCCTTGGGTCAGTGCTAAATAAATTTCCCAGCATGTATTAAAGGAAGATTGTATTTTATCAACAGCTGACCGAGGCTGTCATCTGATCCTTCGTCTTCGCTCTTAGAGTATTATATTTATTTAACCTACTGGGGGGCCACGATTGGAAGCTGTTTCTCCTGCTGGCAGGAGCTGCTGCATTACACACTGCCCCAGGTACCCCCATTGATTTGTTCCCACCCCAAAGTCTTTGGATCATAATTTAACACAGCGGCAGTTCTTATAAGGGTTGAAGTGTGCGGGCGCGTAAATAGGTTGAGGGTCTGAAGCCAGGAGGAATTCAAAACATTGGGCCCATCTGCAGCTTGGCAAGCTGTCTTTTTACTGCATAAATCCTGATTTGCTTTATTGGGTTTTTAACCATACGTTAAGACACAAATCATACTTTTCTTTAAACCGTACACACAGAAGATGTTCCTTTGTTCCTAGGACTGGACATACAAATAGCACTCAATTTGATGAGGCTTAAAAGAGGCAACAAGAACTTTGCTAATAGAAGGTCTATCAGAATGTGGGAACACAAGTAGAGAAAACTGAGACGAGTCACAAAATAAGGTAATCATTGACCTACCTATTTTCAAACATAAAACAAAACAAAACAAAAATCTCTGTTGAATCCAGCCAGCTTCCTTTTACAGAGACAACCCTCCTCAAACCCTGTAAGAAATGAAAACAAAACAAAACAAGGAATGAAATAAAACCTGTATTTTGACTTCAGCAATTCACGGTTGGTGAATTGGTTTGTACCAGGACAGCTGACTTTAACTGGTGTGGTTAAAGAGGTTGCATGAATCTAGCCATTATTTTTAATAGAGAAGTTTTGATGACCTGCTAAACCAGGGCTAGGCAACCTGGGCTCTTTTATGACTCGTGGACTTCAACTCCCAGAATTCCTGAGCCAGCCATGCTGAGGGGAAAGGGAGAGGTTTCCATGCTGAGCCATGCCGGCTCAGGAATTCTGGGAGTTGAAGTCCACGAGTCATAAAGCGGCCTAGGCCTAGGCCAGAGGTAGGCAACCTTGGCTCTTTTATGACTCGTGGACTTCAACTCCCAGAATTCCGAGCCAGCCATGTTGAGGGGAAAGGGAGAGGTTTCCAAGCTGAGCCATGCCGGCTCCAGGAATTCTGGGAGTTGGAAGTCCACGAGTCATAAAGCGGCCTAGGCATAGGCCAGAGGAACCTTGGCTCTTTTATGACTATGGACATTCAACTCCCAGTCCGAGCAGTCATGAAGGGGCAAAGGTTCCAGCCATGCTGGTCAGGAATTCTGGGAGTTGAAGTCCGCAAGTCATGAAGGGCCATGTTCCCCCATGCTGGCTCAGGAATTGGGAGTTGAAGTCCACAAGTCATAAAGGAGCCACCAAAGTTTCCCCGGTGCTCAGGAATTCTGGGAGTTGAAGTCCACAAATCATGAAGGAGGATAGTTCCCCCAGCCCCTTGGGAGCAGATGAAATGGTCCTTAGAATTCTGGGAGTTGAAGTCCACAAGTCATGAAAGGGAGCCATAGTTCCCCATGTGGCTCAGGAATTCTGGGAGTGAAGTCCACAAGTCATAAAGGAGCCATAGTTCCCATGCTGGTCAGGAATTCTGGGAGTTGAAGTCCACAAGTCATAAAGGAGCCAAAGTTCCCCCATGCTGGCTCAGGAATTCTGGGAGTTGAAGTCCACAAGTCATAAAGGAGCCATAGTTCCCCCATGCTGGCTCAGGAATTCTGGGAGTTGAAGTCCACGAGTCATAAAGGAGCCAAGGCTGCCTACCCCCGTGCTAAACCGATTAACAATTGGAGACAGAAGCTTTGTGGTAGGAGCTGTCCAGCAAATGCTTCCAGCATAAATCTTTCTACTCAAAGTTCTCAGAGTTGAAGGTCTGAGAGCCGAATTCTACAGGTGGACAATTGGAGGATATTCTACTGATTCTATCAGACAGCTAATTGGATAATGGACTTTTTGGAATTCACTACTGCAAGACATGGCAATGACCACTAACCTGGATGGCGTTAAAAGGAAATTAGATGCATTCATAAAGGACAGGTCTAACGAGAGTTGATTTTTACCACTGACAGGGATGGTAGACTCCCAACATCAATTACTGGAGAACAATGGCGAGAGAGCCATGTTTGCACCTTCTGCTTGCCAATATCTTGCACTCATCTGATTGACAAGCAGAGAAATGAAAAGCTGGAATAAGATGTCCTTGACCTGAATCAGCAGGGATGGTTCATGTGCATGAAGTTGTTTCCCTCTGCAAAATGTGACTTTCCAGCAAAAAAGCCAATATTGAATGCGATAGACACAACTGTTGGCAGGCAAGGAGAGGTTAGTTCGTTTTATCTTGTGTCCTTCCTTTGGATACCCTGGTTTGGTCTTCCAATATCTTTTTTTTTTTAAAGATTTTTATTGATTCCCCCCCCCATACATTCAATAGTATTTATTCAACAGACGTGCTGTCTGAGTTTTACACTCGCTAATACATATTTAGTTCCTAATCCTTTATTCTTTCCTTTAGCCATCGATAAAATAAGTCCCAAGTTTGATAATATTACGTTTCTTCTTTTTCTTTCAGCCTCAGAGTCAGTCTATCCATCTCCGCCCATTCTAATATTTTTTTAATCATTTCTTCGTCTGATGGTATTTCTTCATTTTTCCAATACTGCGCAAATATAGTTCTTGCCGCTGTTGTAACATGTAAAGGGATAGAGGGACAGAGGGATAGAATCAAGATCACGTGAAGTATTAATACCACTTTACAATGCCTTGGTAAGGCCACACTTGGAATACTGCATCCAGTTTTGGTTACCACGATGTAAAAAAGATGTTGAGACTCTAGAAAGAGTGCAGAGAAGGGCAACAAAGATGATTAGGGGACTGGAGGCTAAAGCATATCAGGAACGTTGCTGGAATTGGGTATGTCTAGTTTAATGAAGAGAAGGACGAGGGGGGAATGATAGCAGTGTTCCAATATCTAGGGGCTGCCCCAAAGAAGAGGGAGTCAAGCTATCTCCAAAGCGCCTGAGGGCAGGACAAGAAGCAAAGGACGAACTAGTCAAGGAGAGAAGCAACCTGAATGAGGAGAAACTTCCTGACAGTTAGAACAATTAACCAGTGGAACAACCTGCCTCAGAAGCGGTGATGCTCAACACTGGAAGTTTTTAAGAGAGAGACTGGACAGCCATTTGTCCGAAATGGTATAGGGTTTCCTGCCTGAGCAGGGGTTGGACTCGATGACCTCCAAGGTCCCTTCCAACTGTTATATTATTATTTATTATTATTATTATTATATTATTATTATTATATTATTATTCTTATTATTATTATATTATTATTATTATTATTATTATTCTATTATTTTTTTATTCATTAAACATGAACCTCAGTCAACTGAAATTAAAAGGCTGGTGCTGATGGTTGACACGGGTTGCTACCAGCATCCTAGGTGTCAACCAGGTACCTTATTATATTATTATATTATTATTATTATTATTATTATTATTATATTATTATTATATTATTATTATTATATTATTATTATATTATTCTTATTATTATTATTATTATTATTATTATTATATTATTATTATTATTTTATTATATCATCCATCATCATCATCATCATTATCATTATCATTATCATATATATTCATTATATATTATTATCATTATTATTATTATATATCTATTATTATTATTATTATATTATTAGTTATATCATCATCATCATTATTATTATTATTATTATTATTATTATTATTATTATTATTATTATTATTATTATTATTATTATTATTATTATTATTATTATTATTATTATTATTATTATTATTATTAAAGTCAAATATATGCTTTGTTTATCAGTCTTTTCTGGCATTATACCTAATAAAAAAAGTTCAGGTTTTATCACTGTGATGCTGCTGATTATCAAGCCTTCTGGTCTTTCCTGGACATTGGTGACAAAGCAAGGTCGCAACAGGAGAGAATATATCTGTGGGTATACAGTGTGGAGTCCTTTGTGCTCTCTGAACTTGGTTCTGCTTGCAGGTGTTTCATTATCTAGCTAGGTAACATCATTAACACTGACGATGGGATCTAATTGGGCAATGACATATCTGCAAACAGCCAAGCAAGCTTAGAGAGCATCAAGGATTCCCAAGCATGGTCAGTTGTGAAGAATCGCTTACGAGGATTTCTTTTCACCACCTTTACCTGAATATGGACAAGACCGATATAGTATTTTGCTTTTTGTGGCCTCTGAGTTCTTCCCATCCAGTCCTGAGTCTCCCATCTGCTTTTATCCAAGGCTTCGAGATTCCTCTGTTTCACTTGATAAATATTGAAAGGATCTGGGGGGGTTTCTGATTGAGGAAACTTTAGCATTGTTGATGTTTGCTAATCAAGCTTTCCTCAAGCCTACATTACTATAATGCTCTCCTGGCACCTTCACCTGTTACTTTTGTTTGCCTCCTGATATTTATCTGGTACAGTGCAATCTTGACCATTCTGAATCTTTCACATCGGTCTGATGCTTCAGTACAGCTTAGGGCTCTTCACTGGCTTTCTAATTAAGCGAACACCCATTTACAGACTGCTAACTCCAAAGGCTATTCCCAGTACCAATCTACTTTATCTTCCCTACAATCTTGTTTGTTCTGTATATTCCTCTGAACAGGGCTCTCTTTTAGTTTCAGGGTCATGATCTCCAGGTTCTGATCCTGGAATCAGCTGTCATCCTCCCTTCAACTCTGTAAAGATTTGATGGCCTGTGCAAAAGGTTTAGTTAGGGGGGGTCTGGCTGTTCTGCCCTGTTCTTGTTAGCTGACAGCTCCAAAATTAACACTTGTCTACATTATTATGGAGGTTTACTGTTTGGACACCACCCAGAGTCCATGGCAGCTGGGCAGCTAATAAATGCAAATGAACGAACGAATCAATTAATACGTACTGTATACATTGGGGGCATTGTTTTTAAAATATATTGTTGTGTCGATCATTTGAGTATTAATTAATACTTGTTTTAAGTAATTTTTATTAGTAGACTTTTTCATAGATAATAACAGAATACCAGAGCTGGAAGGGATCTTGGAGGTCTTCTAGTCCAGCCCCTGCTCAAGCAGGAAACCCTATACCATTCCAGACAAATGGCTGTCCAGTCTCTCCTTAAAAACCTCCAGTGATGGAGCACCCACGACTTCTGAAGGCAAGCTGTTCCACTTGCTAATTGTCCTCACTGTCTGGAAGTTTCTCCTTAATTCCAGGTTGCTTCTCTCCTTGATTAGTTCCCATCCATTGCTTTTTGTTTTGCCTTCTGGTGCTTTGGAAAATAGGTTGACCCCCCTCTTTTTTGTGGCAGCCCATCAAATATTGGAACATGGTGATCATGTCACCCCTGGTTCTTCTTTTCACTAGAGTAGACAGACCCAATTCCTGCAACCATTCTTCATATATTTTAGCCTCCAGCCCCCTAATCATCTTCATTGCTCTTCTTTGCATCCTTTCCAGAGTCTCTACACCTTTTTTTATATCGTGGCCACCAAAACTGGATCCAGTATTCTACTGTAAGTATAGTCTTAGTAAGGCTTTATAAAGTGGTACTAACACTTCACGTGATTCTATCATGATCACATGAAATATTAGCACCCTTTCTAAAGATGATAAGACATGCATGCCAAATTAGAAAAGAATAAAGAGAAAATGCAGCAAGAAAAAGTGTAAAAAAGAAAAACTCCAGAAAAGAAAATAAATAAACAAATAAAAAAAAAAGACAGAAAGCATAAAAAATTAATATAAATAAAGGATTGGATTCTGATTTCTCTCTCGGCCATTAGACACACAGTTCTAATCAAACAACTCTCCAATTCCATCGTAATTCCCTTCTTTCTATCACCTATCACAGTGATGGTGAAACATTTAGAGACCGAGTGCCCAAACTGCAACCCAAAACCCACTTATGTATCGTCGGGTGCTGGGTGGGCGTGGCCCATTGGGTGGGCGTGGCCCATTGGGTGGTAACGGCAGACTGGGTGGGACTAAAAAGTTCAATCAATCAATTCCAACTTTCCAAGATCTTTTTTTTCACCGCAAGAAGTTGAAATTGATTGATTGCAGCTTTTTTTTTTTGCACATGGCGGCGGAGGCCTAAAGCGAAAAGGTTGTATAAAACCCAGCTGAAGGCCTAGGACTGGGGCAACGGCACGCATGCCCACAGAGAGGGCTCTGTGTGCCACCTGTGGCACGCGTGCTATAGGTTCGCCACCACGGACCTATCACCTACACCTATTTATCACAAAATAATTTTCTTTCTCACAGAAAAAGTCCACAAGGGGTTTTCCTTATGACAGCATTCCTAATATGTTGACTGGATTGTGAACGAAGGTTGATTTGTAATCGGGTGGTTTTCTTTTGTGCCACACCTTTGCAAAGCAACATTTTTGTGGCTGTTTGCTTCCCTTGTTCTTGTTCTTGGCCATTGTACAGTGCTGGTCAAGTGGTCTGAAATGGGACACTCCTTTCTCTAACACCAGTAATACAACTAAGGTTCTTCAGATTTCTTGACAAGTTCTGTTTGCTTTTGCAGCCTGCTCGCAAAGGACCCAAAAGTTGGCAGCATCGTGTGGTAGAAAATATTAGCCTGGGAAGAGCAATGGTGGAGAGGCCCTTTTGAAGCAGCTGGACCTGTTTGAGATTCTTCTGTCTGATTTGCTGGACAGATTTTATTTTGCATCTTTCCTATGCTTTGAAAATTGGGAGTTGTGCTTGTCCCCTGCCCCAGCCTTCCATCCTTTAAACCTGCATACATTGAGTTATTTATTCCTTCGGTTAATTAATATCCCTTTTCCTTGCAGGTTTTTTTAAAGGAACGGTTGCTGGAATTGGGTATGTCTAGTTTAACGAAGAGAAGGACGAGGGGGGACATGATAGCAGTCTTCCAGTATCTCAGGGGCTGCCACAAAGAAGAGGGAGTCAAGCTATTCTCCAAAGCGCCTGAGGGCAGGACAAGAAGCAATGGATGGAAACTAACCAAGGAGAGAAGCAACCTAGAACTAAGGAGAAACTTCCTGACAGTTAGAACAATTAACCAGTGGAACAACCTGCCTCCAGAAGCGGTGAATGCTCCAACACTGGAAGTTTTTAAAAAGAGACTGGACAGCCATTTGTCCGAAATGGTGTAGGGTTTCCTGCCTGAGCAGGGGGTTGGACTCGATGACCTCCAAGGTCCCTTCCAACTTTATTATTATTATTATTATTAAAACATTTTTTTCTTTTTCATTTTATATGTTAGTATAACTGCCTTGAGTAGTGTATACATCGGGGAAGAATACTTAAATTCATAAATGAAGAAAGAGAGTTCATTCAGTCTGGGGAGAGTACAATTCCTGACTTACGACCACAGTTGAGCCCAAAATTTCCATTGTTAAGTGAGACATGGGTTAAGGGAGCTTTGTCCCATTTTATGACCTTTCTCGCCACCGTAATTGTGAAGTGAATCCCTGCAGTTGTTATGTTAGTAGCAAGGTTGTTAAATGAATTTGGCTTCACCGTTGATTTTGCTTGTCAGAAGGTCGCAAAAGGTGAACACAGGACCTCAAAGAGACTGAAACCGTCATAAATATGAGTCAATTGCCAAGCATCTGAATTTTGATCATGTGAGCACGGGGATGCTGCAATGGTCATAAATGGTTATAAGTTACTTTGTAACTTTGAATGGTCAGTCAAGGATTACCTGTATGTTTGACATGGTCTCATGTCAGTATGTAACACATGGAGGATGATGGTTAGAGAGCCAGTTTGGTGTAGAGGTTAAGGCTGGAAACCAGGCACCCTTCAGTACTAGTCCTTCCTTAGGGACAAAGCCATGTGGGTGACTTTGGGTCAGTCATACCCCCTCAGCCCTAAGAGGGAGGCAATGGCAAACACTCCCAAAAATCTTGCAAGGAAATTTGCAGGGATTTGTCCAAGAAGTTGCCCTGAATCAACAATCACTTGAAGGCAAAAAAGGAAAAAAAAAAAAAAAGAGCGGTATTGGTTATAACATTCAAGATTTTTTTCAGAATTGTTTGACATTTACAATTGTTTTCTGTCTATTTTAATTGTGTCTTCTTTTGTCTGTCTTCTTTTCTCTTCTTTCTTTTTCACACTTATTTCGCTATATTGTTTGCTTTCCTTGAATGTATTTCTTATCATCTATGTAAATATTCATAAAAATTACTTAAAACAGATATTAATACCGTTCAAGAACTTGGGGTTGGTTCCTTCCTTCCTTCCTTCCTTCCTTCCTTCCTTCCTTCCTTCCTTCCTTCCTTCCTTCCTTCCTTCCTTCCTTCCTTCCTTCCTTCCTTCCTCCTTCCCTCCCTCCCTCCATCCCTCCCTCCCTTCTTCTTTCCTTCTTTCCTTCTTTCCTTCCTTCCTTCCTTCCTTCCTCCTCCCTCCCTCCCTCCCTCCCTTCTTCTTTCCTTCTTTCCTTCTTTCCTTCTTTCCTTCTTTCCTTCTTTCCTTCTTTCCTTCTTTCCTTCTTTCCTTCTTTCCTTCCTTCCTTCCTTCCTTCCTTCCTCCCTTCTTTCTTTCCTTCCTTCCTTCCTTCCTTCCTTCCTTCCTTCCTTCCTTCCTTCCTTCCTTCCTTCCTTCCTTCATTCATTCATTCATTCATTCCTTCCTCTGCTCTATTTTGTTTTAAGGAGTGGAAACGATATTCTGCAAATCGTACCATAATCTTTCACCTGCTCAAACAGATGGAATAAAGACACCCGTGTTTGAAAATCTATTTTCTGGTGTTTTATTTATTTGCTTGTTTGGGGCTGGGGAAGATTTATGGAAGAACTTCTGAAGGGCGAAGGGGAGGGGGCTTTTAAATTGACCGGCAAAAGGTAAGCTGCATAAACAAAGGCAGACAATAGCCTGTGGTTTTCTAACATATGCTGCCATTTCACCTTGCCACATCAAACCCTTTCCTCCTTATCTGCAGGCCACCAAACTTTCCTACCCTTTTCTAATCTTTGCTGTTTTCTTTTTCAGAACCTGGGAGTGTGTGGAACAAGCAAGCAAGAATATGCTAAAGGATATCAGGAGGAAAGGATCAAAGAACGAGTGCCTCCGATAGCATGCCATGAAATCAATCAGAATTTGTGACGGCCATGGTAGGGAAAGATAACTGCCTTAGTGTTCTTTCCTCTCCAGCAGAACAATTCCTGGTTCTACTTGAGGCTTTCAAAGAAAGATCTAATTCTCTTTTTTTTTCCCTCCTCCCCCCAGTACATACTTGGAAAACACAAAGGACCACGTTCTCTTTAGCTTTGTTTGTGTTTCATCTTTCCTGGAGAAAGCTCCTTTGTTCTGTCTTCACTATCGTAATCATAGCAACTTCAGAGTACAGTGTGGGCACGGGAAATCCCAGAAGAAGCCTAAAACTTCTCCTAGCAGGGGTAAAAAAAAAAAGATCAAGCAGCATTTTTAATTTTAATTTAATTTTGTAAAGAACATTCTCTTGTGGAAAGTCAAACTCATTTGCCTGGGCCCAGGTTCTCCAGCTTCTTATGATTTTCTTCCCCAACTTTGGCTCTTTAAATTAAAACACACACACACACACACACACACACACAAGCACACACATCTCTCCCCATAGTCATACCTTCGCAGTCTCTGTTTCTAAAGCACAAATTTTGACCAACATTCTTATTAGTCTGTCTTTAAAAAAAACAACACACACAAATTACTTTTTCATAGTGTAACCAGGAAAATCAGATAACGATCCCGAGAGATTAAATTCTAATGCGTGTTTCTTTCTATTCTTTGGGGGTTTTTTTGTTTTTTTTTAGAGTTAGAAGTGATTAGACTCTAACTACGGTGATGTTTGCTGGCTGACTTGCAAAGTTTGTTCAACCACATTATGATGGAGAGAGTAATGGATTTATTTAGATAAGGCAAAGTGCAGCTTGCTTTCCCCCAATCCCAAAGCAAGGTCAAACATGCGATAAGGCTTGACACTTTCCTTCTATTTTTTCACACACTTGAAAGCCAGCTCCACAACACAAGAGACGGGGAAGTCAACATAGAAATACATCCATACTGACTGAAGGAATAATAATAAGTCTCTTAACATCAATGACTCTTCATGCTTGTTTAGTGAAGACTTTAAAAAAAACCCCACCGTGGAGTATTTCTTATAAGTTAATTAAAAATACACAGTTATCCAATGTTAGGAATTGTTACAGGCTTCTGTTTAAATCTGGTCTAAATCAGTTTCCCAGAGATGGTTAGCATAAACTTAAATAAATAAATTGTATTCATTCTTGTATTGAATGTATCTATTTATTACTCAATCACTCAATCATTGAATCATCTCCTTAGAATATCCATTGATCATCGATCCATCAATCCATCAATCCATCGATCCATCGATCCATCGATCCATCGATCCATCTATCGATCCATCCATCATCCATCCATCCATCCGTCCATCCGTCCATCCGTCCATCGGTCCATCGGTCCATCGGTCCATCCGTCCATCCGTCCATCCGTCCATCCGTCCATCCGTCCATCCGTCCATCCGTCCATCCGTCCATCCGTCCATCCATCTCTGTCTAGTACAGAAGAAAGGAACAAACCATCAAATATGGACTTGGACACAGAACGAGTGCCTCCGGTAGATAGTGAGAAAGAAACACGAGTTGTTTCTAATGTTACCAGTTTATGATTCAAGAATTTTTATATATTTTTTTTTCCCGGTGAAAACATATGCTCCACCAATGAGCAACTGTCCTTTCACAAAGATCCAGTACAGAACATCAGATGTTGTCATATAATATCAGGTTCCTGATTGATCTGCTTCAGCATTAAACATATTTTCATATGTTTCACCGTTACTTTCCTTGTGACATAGCAGCAGGAAACTATTACTGATCTCCCATTTTAGCTTCTCAGGACTAAGTTCTCCAAACACAGAGAGATGAAATAAAACTCGAGTGGAGTAGAAGTTTCTAAAACAGCAGCCCACTTAGAAAAATATTAACTGCTATAATTCAAAGAGCAGGACACCACTGAGTACTTTTGGGCAAGTATTCTAGCATATAAGATGCTCTTCTCTAGCTACCCTTTTAACCTCTGAGTAACTACTCTGTCTACAGATGTCTCCACATGCAATCCAAGAGGTACACCTCACTGAATAATTGATAGATAGAGGTAGTCCTTGGCTTACGACCACAACCGAGCCCAAAATTTCTGTTGTTAAGTGAGACGGTTGTTAACTGAGTTTTACCCCGTTTTACGACTTTTCTTGCCACAGTTGTCAAGTGAATCCCTGTCATTGTTAAGTTAGTGACACGGATGTTAAGTGAATCTGGCTTCCTCCCATTGACTTAGCTTGTCAGAAAGTTGCCAAAAGGGATCACAGGAACTCGGGACAGTGCAACCGTCATAAATGTGAGTCAGTTGCCAAGCGTCCGAATTTTGATCATGTGACCCCGGGGATGCTGCCATGGTCCTAAAACAGTCATTAAGTCACTTTTTTCAGTGCTGTTATAACTTCGAACGGTCACTAAACAAACTGTTGTAAGTCAAGGACTGTCTGTATTCCACTTTTCGTTTTTTGTTCTCTTTTGGTGTTTTATTAAGTTTGATCACACAGACCAGTTTTAAGATGGACAGTTCTTGATATTTCCCATCCGTACAAGAGCTGGTATGTCAGGATTTCATTACCAGAAAGCTCAAGTTTTTTTTTGAAGAACCCACACCATCGTATATATCTTACAGATTTCAAATGACAGGAATATGTAGCTGGATAATATGTTTGTATTTCTTCCCATATGCTTGGTGTTCACTTTCACTTCACTCCCCATCCCCAACTTTCATTGCTTCCATTTTAATAATCTCTATCAATATTGGGCTTCTTTTTATCAGATGTTAATGTCAACTAGGGATTAATGTGCATTAATTGAATTTACTGTATTTCTTTTAATGAGCACACAAGGATTTGATATTAATACTGACGATCCTAATAAAACTGCTCGGTATTAGTTGAGTTTTCTCAACATCTTGCAATCATTTATTAGAAAAATGAACTAATTTCATTACTGTTGCCTGATTATATTTTTTTGTAAAAAAAATAACAATGCAGGCAAGGCTAATTGCAAATTGAATTTCTTTTATGAGTTGTTGGAAAACGAAACCCAACGTCTTGTCTGGCATTTCCATTGCCAGATATATATATTGATCCTATTTGGAAATATATATATATATATATATATATATATATATATATATATATATATATATATATATATATATATATATATATATATATATATATATATATATATATATATATATATATATATATATATATAGATATATATATATATATATATAGATAGATTGATTGATTGATTGATTGCTTGATTGATCCTATTTGGAAAAAAAAATCCAGAAGTATGGGTACTAACTATCTTAATTGCATAGCAATAGCATTTAGGCTTATATACCGCCCCTTAGTACTTTATAGTACTCTCTGGGTGGTTTACAATGTAGAGCATTATTTGCATATTGCCCCCAACAATCTGGGTCCTCATTTTACTGACCTTGGAGGATGGAAGGCTGAGTCAACTTTGAGCTCTGTCAGGATCAAACTCTGTGGGCAGAGTTTGCCCGCAATACTGCACTTTAACCACTGCGCTACCAGGGCTCCTATCTTAAGGGTTTTCACCTGGGATATTAGTTTAAGCTTAGTCTTCACAGGCAGGATCTGGAACTCTGAGAAATAAATGGACAATATAAGTGGGATGAGAATATTAAAGCAGCTTCTGTCCTCCAGTGAATATTAACTTGCAATGTCTATGGGGATTCTCAGTCATCCAGGTCATGGTTGTCCCACAGGTGCTTTTCCAAAAGGCAACTGGACTTTGTTTTCCCTTGAAGACATTTCGCTTGTCATCCAAGATGCTTCTTCAGTTCTGGCTGAATGGTGGGGGATAGAAAGATATCCAAGTGGCATCAACAACTCTCAGAAAGAGTGCTAAGGAATATAAAGGAATATAAATCCTTCCATCCTCCACCATTCAGTCAGAATGAAGAAGCTTCTTGGATGAGAAGTGAAACATCTTCAAGGAAAAACAAAGTCCAGCTGTGGATGATGCAGTCCCTTATCTGACCTTTCCCTCCTCATCCCATCTCCCAGGGTTTTTCAGACATCCCATTAGATCACTACAATATAAAAAAGATGTTGAGACTCTGGAAAGATGGCAGAGAAGAGCAACAAGGATGATTAGGGACCTGGAGTCTAAAGCATATGAAGAACAGTTTCAGGAATTGTCTAGTCTAGTGAAAAGAAGAACTAGGGGGTGACATGACCTCACTGTTCCAATATTTGAGGGGCTGCCACAAAGAAGAGGGGGTCAACCTATTTTCCAAAGTACCAGAAGGCAAGACAAGAAGCAACATATGGAAACTAATCAAAGAGAGAAGCAGTCTAGAACTATGGAGAAATTTCCGGACAATGAGAACAATTAATCAGTGGAACGGCTTGCCTTCAGAAGTTGTGGGTGCTCCAACACTGGAAATCTTTAAGAAGAGACTGGACAGCATTTGTCTGAAATGGTATAGGGTCTCCTGCTCGAGCAGGGGGTTGGACAAGAAGACCTCCAAGGTCCCTGCCAACTCTGTTATTTTATGTTCTGTGTTCTAGATTCCTTGCTTCAAATTCAGCATCCCAGCAAGAGTTAACCATGAAACATTGCATCATCTTGATTCCCTGCTCTCTTTATCCAGCACACCATAATAAAAGATCAAGAGTTCCTGCTTATTATCTTATTCTTTCCCCCCTCCCCCCCAGCCCCCACGTGTTTTACTAGGCATGGGCCAGACCAGCTATGGATTAACACTGTGATCAATAGGAAGTTTAGCTGTTTCTCTCTCTCTCTCTCTGCAGGAGAAAATGAACTGAAAATGCAGTCAAACTCTTATTGATCAAGGATATAGGTCTCACTTTCATTACCTCTGTCTCTTGATAACCCACAAATAATGCGATGAGTTGCTAATCTCTCTGATTTTCAATAGCCCCTTCACCTTCACCGGGCTGTGCCTGACAGTCTTGATTTTCCCCTGGTACGTTCAGTTGTGTAATAGACGTAGCATCAACTTCCCATCTATTCCCATTTGGCCTGGTCAACTGAGTCACTTAAAATCATTCAAACGTAGAGATAGGCTGTCAGGAATAAGCAATTATAGTCGGCTTTATCAAAATTGAGGAATTATATTCTAATAAGGGCTATATTGGTTGAGGAAGAGATGGGGCGTGACTTGCTAGCAGTGTTTGTGAGCCTGTGTGTGCATGCAAGTTGTCCACAAACACATCTGTAAGCCATGGATAATTTTAATCATATCAAAAATAGCCCTACTCACCTGTAGCCAAAACATAATTAGAGAAGGAACTAAATAAAGATTATTTATGTATTTTTTAGATTGGTATCACATCTTTATTACTTTATGTTTGTTTCTGCTACGACCAATTCGAGTCAGCATTAAAATCTTAGCAAAAGGTCTTATGAAGCATCAACTAATCTCTTCCCCCTGCTTTTTAATAACACATTGCCTAACGTGACTTATCAAAATTCAAACTGACAATGAAGAAAGACAGAAAGAAAGAGAAGAGACAGAGAGAAAGGGAGAAAGAAAGGAAGAAAGGGAAGAAGAAAGAAAGAAAGAAAGAAAGAAAGAAAGAAAGAAAGAAAGAAAGAAAGAAAGAAAGAAAGAAAGAAAGAAAGAAAGAAATCCAGCCCCCCATCCAGTCTTTTTAGGCCAAGGTATTCTACTTAATCACATTATGGAGAGCTGATTGTATCCATAATTAATGCAGTTGGTGGTCTAATCTGAGTGGGTTTGACAAGGAAGGCCTTTTAAATATGTCCACATTTGGTTCTTGTCGCCATGACTAGCAAGGCCCACCGTTATCCAGCGCGGATAGAAAGCCACCCATGTGGTTAATCTTAGCTTCTCCTTGCAGCTATCTTCTATGTAGTGCTGTGCCTGTTTGGCAGAGAAGCTGAATAGGAATAAGTCCTTTTATGTCCTTCTCTCCCCCTTCCATTTTTTCCCCTCTCCCCCCCCTTTCCCCAAATCTAACGCTTTTATTTTTGTCAATAAACGGTGTCATTTATTCCAAGGAAGAAAACTTGTGTTGTTTGAGGTCTTTATCAGAGTTCCTACAAATCAGGTTAATTGGTGATCAACAGAGCTTTTCTGCTTTTAATGAGGCCTGATAGCCTAAGGCAAGGCCTTGCTTTTGATAAGAAAATTTTCTACTGGACTCTTTGATCACTTTTCTTTTTTTAAAAACAACAACAAGGGAAAAAAAAAAAAACCCCAGAAGAACAACCACCGGGAATGGTCATTGTTTTTTAATTGCCTGATTACCAAATGCTGGAGATAAAAGATAGATCTTCTCAATTAATAACATTTACATAGATTAGCATCACTAACAAGCCTCATTAGGAGCTAGTGACTTTTTGTTTAGATGGTGTCCCCTGTCATTTGCCAGCACTGGTCTTGTGCAACAATGCCCTTCTTCGTCCCATGAATTTTGTTTTCTTCCATTATTTTCTGCCTCTTCAAGAAGATATGAGGATCAGAAGGAGGCAGAAAAATTCACATTTAAAGGGCTTAAAATCTGAAAACTATCTGGATGTTGCTTTGGATTGCAGATCTTATTGTTCAATAAACTGACTTGCTTTTTTCAGATTTAGTCTCCATACCAAGTAACATTTTGTTGGATGAAGAGTTCTGGATGATGTAAAAGCTTGCAACTAATTTATTGAATTTAATTTTATATAAAAAGTACTCCTTTTCTACATTTTGGCCGGGCCCTAATAAAAATATCGCCCTGCTGTAGAATTTTACAGAAATCAAGAAACTGAGAAATCAGCAAGAAAGAACATCGTCCCTTTTTTTTCATTTTCTCTGGGAATATATTTTGAGTTTTCAAAACTTTCGCAGAGAAAACGTCCTCTTTTTAAAACCAATGTTTATGAATTTATTTATTAAATTTGTTCGCTACCCATCTCACCACAAGGTCTCCTGAGAGAGAATTAGTTTTTGAATTGTCTTTCCAAAGAGAATGCTGATAAAATTCTCATGATTGTGCTGCAGTGTTTTTGGTGTATTTAATTCTACACATATCAATCTCTGATTCGGACTAGAGTTTGTGCAATATCTTGCATGTTGTTCTACGCTCTTTTCTTCAACAGACTACAGCTTCCCCATCTTTCCACAGTACGTTAAATCCCAAAGGAAAAGATTGTAATGGAACCTTCAGACTGGGAAATGGGGCAGGCAAGGAGGATTTAAAGTGATGGACAGATGAGGAACAGGAAACAAGAACACCAGGATAATACTGGATTCCTTTGCCACTTCCAAAACGAAGGTCTGACCAAAAAGGTCATCACAAGAAAAGCAAAATAAATTCTCAGACACCTGGAAATAAAGACAGGAAAAAAAAAATCAAAGCTTCATTTTGAGATGAATACATTTTATGTATACTTTTTATACAGTTTATATCCAATGATTTTATTTTTTTAAATGTTTATTATGCCGTAAGCTGCCCAGAGTAGTTTGAAATGAGATGGCCAGCAAATAAATTTATAAACAAACAAACAAACAAACGAATGAATGAATGAATGAATGAACGAATAAATAAATAAATAAACTTTTTTACTGTTCAGCTTTCAGACACTTTTAATTCCACCTAACTACCAAGATCATCAAATCACCAAATCAAACTAAAGCAAAGGTTCACATAAACAAAATTATCATAAAACAGACCACATACCATGTTAAAAAAGCAAATAAATAAATAAATAAATGCAGTGAACTCTCTCTCTCTCTTGTAACCTTATAACCCATTTAACAAAACTCTTGGCCAATTCAGGTGTTTATTTCATTAAAACGAGTTAAATGGTGGTATCAATAAAACCAACCCACAGGGAAATTTTGCAGAGCAGGAGAAACGAGTCATCTGGCAGAAACGAAAGAAAAGTGAAAATGAATCAAAAGACCACTAAATGTTTGAAAAAAATTATCTGGCATCAAGGTGAAATCAAGAGGGATGGATGTTCAAGCAATAATAGATTTGATTTGTTTGGGCAATCTTGCCGTGGTACATGAATGCAGTAACTGGGCATTGTTAAACCCAGATTTAGGATTTAAAATGCACTAAATTTAGTGTCAATCCAGCCAAACCATGTGACTTTCAAATATTTGTTTAGTCAATAGACCTATATTTACCTGTCTGCATTTTTATCTTCTACTTTCCACTCCCTAAAAGAATTTGTAACAAAACGACTCTAAAAATTAGACCGGAAGAAAAACACTCAGGATTTCAGAGTTGTAAATCTGGGGAAATGTGACACACACAGTTCACATTCATACAATACACTTAATTGGGCCATTTAAAATACAAGAGGTTGCATTTGTACAATATGTTAAGTCTAGTTAGCGTGCACTTTTTGGTTTGTTTGATTGATCTAGGTTCTTTGTGTATTGTGTGAAGCTAGTTCTGTTTGGTAAGTTCATGGTTCAAGGTAATCTACAGACCAATTTGGACAGAATGACTTCAAGACAGTAAGTTGTTAATTGAGGACTGGCAAGAGGGCAACTGTCAAACTTCACATTACAGACCCTGTGGCATATATAATTGCAGCTGATAGCAGGATGCAAATATAAAAAGGTAGGTTTTGCATCATCTGTTGTGTTGTGGGTTACATCATGTCCTTACCATCATGGCTTATAGTAGACTCTATGACTTAAACGATTTTAAGGTTAAAAGTTAATTACTGCTAGATATTGGGCATCTTTCTCCTGCACTTTCAGTGTCTCTTCTGAAAAGGTAAACAAGCCTCCACCTAGTTTTCCTTTACGTAACAGTTACTAGCCATATTATCAGTGTAAGAATCCTCAAATACATTCTTACTGTAATATTTAGATAAGATCCATATCATCTATGTATCTATGTATCTATGTAAAATAGTCTTAAAGATGTGAGTCTCAGGTATATTCATATTAAAAGAAAACAAAAAACAGATCACCGAGACTAAAGAATTTATTTAAAACTTAGCTTTCATCAGCGTCTGCTGACATCGTCAGAGTTCTAGCCAGGATAGACGATTGGCTAAACGATTGGCGTTACAGAGACTATAAAAAAACGTGATTCTCTATCCTTGCTAGAACTCTGACGATGTCAGCAGACGCTGACGAAAGCTACAGTAAGTTTTAAATAAATTCTTTAGTCTCGGTGATCTGTTGTTTTTTTTTTAATATGTATCCATGTATCTATCTATCTGTCTGTCTGTCTGTCTGTCTATCTATCCGTCTATCTATCTATCTATCTATCTATCTATCTATCTATCTATCTATCTATCTATCTATCTATCTATCTATGTCTGTCTATCTCTATATCGTCTATCTATCTATCCATCTATCCTATCTATATCTATCTATCTATCTATCTATCTATCTATCTATCTATCTATCTATCTATCTATCTATCTATCTATCTATCTATCTATCTATCTATCTTCTATCTATCTATCTATCTATCTATCTTCTATCTATCTATCTATCTATCTATCTATCTATCTATCTATCTATCTATCTATCTATCTTCTATCTATCTATCTCTATCATCTATCTATCTATCTATCTATCTATCTATCTATCTATCTCTATCTATCTATCTATCTATCTATCTATCTATCTATCTATCTATCTATCTATCTATCTTCTATCTATCTATCTATCTATCTATCTATCTATCTATCTATCTATCTATCTATCTATATCTATCTCTATCTATCTATATCTATCATCTATCTATCTATCTATCTATCTATCTATCTATCTATCTATCTATCTATCTATCTATCTATCTATCTATCTATCTATCTATCATATCTATCTATCTATCTATCTATCTATCTATCTATCTATCTATCTATCTATCTATCTATCTATCTATCTATCTATCTATCTATCTATCTATCTATCTATCTATCTATCTATCTATCTATCTATCTTTTCCACACAACACTTAGCCAGACGACTTTAATCATGAAACAATGTAAACAAGTCAGATCCAAGATTGATTAGTATTTAAAAAAGAGGCCACTGGGAAATGCCACATTAAAAGCTGGCAAAAAAAAAAAAAAAACCATCCTGGAAGAATGAAGGGATTATAGCCCAAACCTACGTGGACATTTCTGTGCAGTTGTCAGTAGTACAGCTAAACATGTTTTTGAGTGTTTGTGTGTGTCTGTATATGAGAGAAAGAGAACATAAAGGAAATAATAGTAATCACAGTCAACATGTTGATACTTGTAGTAAAAATAAAACCCTTGTATCAAACACTCAGCCAGTGAAAAAGAGAAAATTCATGTTCCTTTTACCTATCTACAGTACGTTTAAATGTCTAAGATTAAAACAAGTGTAACACTAGGATATTTATGTGCTATATTCAAAAGGAAACTGCTTCTGACCAGAACATTGGATAAATTGTTCAAATCCTTCTCATTATGCAAAGGTTATCTTTGTAAGGCTGCCAAAGGCAGCTCAGTTTTTGAGCTACCTGCCATGTAATTGTCAGTGGGTTTCAGGAACAAATTTAACTCCCATATTTATCCAATATTTAATCCATGTCGTCCCCTTCTTCTCTTAAGAATGGATCAATCAGTGAGTTTCATATACCCCGTCCTTTATTTTTCATTTAATAGATGGGTAATCTAAATAGCTGTCTGTATGTCTATTTTCTCTCTCTCTCTCTCTCTCTCTCTCTCTCTCTCTCTCTCTCTCTCTCTCTCTCTCTCTCTCTCTCTCTCTCTTTCTATTTTTTATCTATCATCTCCTGTCTGTCTGTCTGTCTGTCTGTCTGTCTGTCTGTCTGTCTGTCTGTCTGTCTGTCTGTCTGTCTGTCTATCTATGCTGCTCCTCACCTCCTTCCTAACCAGCCTTCAGGCATTTTGCATGGATTTGCTGTGGCCACCAAAACAATTTTGAACGTAAGGGTGATTAGCAGACCAAACCACTGGCAAATGGGCAGGACATCCTTTGCGATCACCTTGACCCACCCTGACAGATATGGCCAAGGCGATTGTCACATTTGTAGGCAAAGTTCTCCAGGGCTTTTCATAAATCCAATGTACCAAATATGATTAAAGATTACTCCTTATTATTGCACAATCCAATGAAAATATCATCTGCTAATCTCCTTTCAGGGATCAGGGCGTTAATCCCAGAAAAATGCCCGATCTTCAAGGCAAGAAAGGGGCAGCTTGCCTTCATGGAAGCCTGCTTCACACATAGCACCAAATCACAGCGCAGTAGTTGTGAGAATCCAATCTTTTGTAAATTGTAAACAGTCGTTTATGGCATGGCATGTGTGAAGCCAGGTGGAAAATGAGGGGTTTTCCATTTAATGTGGCCGGGAATAGCGCCTGTTTTGTTATCTGGGATAGGGACTCTATTCCTTACTCCCTGCCCTTTCTAACTTCACCTTTACATTGGGCACACTATTATAATTCAAGTCAGGACAGGTTACAAAGTAGGTTTGTGTGCATTGTTGCTTTTTGTCATACACCCAAGTTGCAATCTAAAGAAGAGATAAGCACAAGCATGTTGCCTTGAGTCTATCACTTTGCCTGGCTTCCACTTCCATTTAGTTCAGATTGTATGGACAACATTAAGAATCTGTCTTTATTTTAAGATGGTTTAATCCTGTTTGAACAATTTGTCTTTAGGCTACCTGCTTTCCTTACCCTTATCCCAATTTTTATCTCAGCTGGAGTTGGCTTTGAAGTTCACCACCAATAAACAGCAAAGGTCCACTAAGCTAAGGCTAACACACTCTCTTTTTAGTGACAAAGGTAGGTAACAGAACAGAATAAATTTCTCAAGGGGCATTTACTCTTTTTGCGTATAAGTAGTCCAAGAATTGCATATTAGGATAATAGTATGAATTGAGAGGTGTCAACATATCCAGTCTCCACCCAAGTCCACCAGGCATCCACCATATTTCCCCTCTTTGGCCAGTTGGTCAAAGGTTCCGTGAAGCCAAAGCAGATGCTGCTGTTGTCACGCTGATTATCCTGTTCCTCTGACCTTTTCTTTCTCTTCCCTCTTTTATATCGTGGGTAATGATGATAATGGATTAGGCGAGATATCATCTGCTTTAATCATATCACTTACATTTTGGCTGAGTAGAAGTGGCAAGAACTTAATAGGGGAAGATCATGTCTATTATATAAAGGAAAGAAGTACAGAAGGAATAAATAAGGAGATTAGACTAAAATGTTACTGAGAAAAAAGGAGAGAGAGAGAGAGAGAGAGAGAGAGAGGGAGAGGGAGAGAGAGAACAAGCACTGTAACACTGTTGTGAAGATTTAAATCATCTGAAAACTGAAAAACAATTTAATTGGAAAAAAAATTGCTCAGATTTGAATTCCACCTTTTTTTTTAACATATCACTCAAAAGCAGTGGACTTAAAATTTAATACTTCCGCCTCTTACTTTCCTCATATCAGCAACCCTGTGGCCCAAAGAGAAGGACTAGAACTCACAATCTCCTGGTTTGCAGACCAGCACCTTAACCTGGCTCTCAAAATGGTAGCAGAGACAATAAAGAACCATGAACTGTATCTTGAAAACAAGGTCAAAACCTCTTGTGATATATGGAAACCTGCCAAATTGCAATATGCTTTTCTGGACAAAACACTTCTCTTTCCCTTAAACTAACTTAACTAACCCTCCTGCCTGCAGGAAGCCGTGTGGAATGAATAACAATGGAAGCATAAAAGAAAGCCAGAGATAAGCGTAATTAAAAACAGCACCACAGACCCTTGAGTTTTGGTGATTTGAATGACACCGTAAGCTGTTTTACAGAGCAGTTGCAGAGTTACGTGCTAATAGATGGCTTGACCGCATGCCATAAACTCCATCAGCAGAGCATCGCCCCAAATTATTCACCACTGGTAATAAATCCATGCTGTTAACAGGATATAGATGCCCACACCACATCCTGGGCACCATTCCCACGAAGTGGCATATTATAAGTTGGCAAGAAGACTCAAAACCCATGAAACGGTGGTGTTCCCACCCTCATTTGAAAAAAACACACACACACAACAGCATCAAATGTGACAATTTTTGTTTTAAAGACCCTTGCAGCCACAGTTTTCTCCCTATTGTGTTTCTAATTTGAAGGAAAAGCAGGGGACAACCTCCTTGAAACCTCTGTTTCATAAGTGGGAATACATACAATTTTTTGTTCCGCAAGATCTTGTATAGTTTTGAAATCAGAAATTTCACAGACAGAAGGTCAAGTTGAGCAGAGCTCATATAATTATCCAAAGTCAAGGTTTCCTGCCCATGGTGTCACATGTCTTTTGATTATCCTCCACTTCACTTTGCTAAAGATAGAAGAGAAGAATTGATGTGCCACAGCATCACACATCTGATTCATCCTGGCCTTGGTTTTCAACCCCAGCAAAGCGGAGAGGCAAAGAACAGAAAAACACAGAGATTCATTTTAAAATTATTTTGAAATCAATCCATCCTTGAACCGTGCTCACTTGACAATGCAAAGAGGCAAAGAGATCCTAAAACAATCTAGGCATCTCCTTCAGCTATCAGGGTATGAAATATTTATCAACAGCTCTGAATATGACTCCTTTTCAGCTTGAATGCTGGTTCCAGATAAATAGAGTGAATATTGATTCAGTTCCCTGGCTTTGAAGTCCATCAATACGTAGCAATTAAATATTGAATTCAGACCACTTTCAAATTGGCTCTGTTGACATACATTGTCAAAGCATTGGTGGTGGGCTTCCTTCGGGGAGAAAGTGCATTCCTCAAAGATTTACATACTCTATACAGAATAGAGCTGGAAGGGACCTTGGAGGTCTTCTAGTCCAGCCCCTGCTCAAGCAGGAGACCCTATACCATTTCAGACAAGTGGCTGTCCACTCTCTTCTTAAAAGTCTCCAACGATGGAGCACCCACAACTTCTGGAGGCAACTTCTGTTCCACTGGTTAATTGTCCTCGCTGTTAGGAAGTTTCTCCTTAGTTCTAGGTTGCTTCTTTCCTTGATCAGTTTCTATCCATTGTTTCTGGTCTTAATCTCAACTATGGGATTATTCATTTAATCTCTATGGGTTTATTATGGGATTACCATATTACTATGGGATTGTTATTTAATCTCAGCTATGGGATTCTTAAATTCTGTTTTGCCCCAATGCTTCACCTTTTGACTACCACTGTCCCTGAACTGTACTTCTTCAGTCAGCAGACGTAAGAACTATGATTGAGGACTTTCATTCCACTTTTTTTCCTATTCTATTTTCGAGTCTGCAGGAGTTGTACCACATGCTAGATTTCAGCTTGTTTTGTGGATCTCGTTAATATATAAATCAGGCCATCAAATTAAGACAGAATATAATTTTCTTTCTAGGAGATGACATTGTATGAATGCAAGCACTGTGCTTTTTTAATCCATGTTTTGGTTCTAGTATGTTGTGAGAACATAGCTAGAATGTAAAATATCCAAATGCTTTTATTAAGCCCTCCCCCACCTCACATTCATTTTGCATTTTATATCTATAAACACAATAGAGGAGATCAATTTGATATAATAGTTAAAGTGCTAGACTCAGAGCAGGAAAATCTGAGCACTCCTTCTTTCCTAGGTATGAAAGAGACAATTCCCAACCATTTCCAAAAATAAAAAAAAATATTTCATAGAAACTTGCAGGGACTTGTCCAAGCAGTTGCCAAAAGTCAAGATTGACTTGAAGGCACCAAACTCTAATGAAAACCATACAATAGAGATTATAGGTCTGTGTTTAGCAATTTTCCTTTCCTTTCCTTTCCTTTCCTTTCCTTTCCTTTCCTTTCCTTTCCTTTCCTTTCCTTTCCTTTCCTTTCCTTTCCTTTCCTTTCCTTTCCTTTCCTTTCCTTTCCATTCCATTCCATTCCATTCCATTCCATTCCATTCTTCTATCTTCCTTTCCTTTCCCTTCTTCTATCTTCCTTTCCTTTCCTTTCCTTTCCTTTCCTTTCCTTTCCTTTCCTTTCCTTTCCTTTCCTTTCCTTTCCTTTCCTTTCCTTTCCTTTCCATTCCATTCCATTCCATTCCTTCCCTTCTTCTATCTTCCTTTCCCTTTTTCCTTTCCTTTCCATTCCATTCCATTCCATTCCATTCCCTTCTTCTATCTTCCTTTCCTTTCCCTTCTTCTATCTTCCTTTCCTTTCCTTTCCTTTCCTTTCCTTTCCTTTCCTTTCCTTTCCTTTCCTTTCCTTTCCTTTCCTTTCCTTTCCTTTCCTTTCCTTTCCTTTCCTTCCCTTCCCTTCCCTTCCCTCCCTATTTGTTCATCAGTTTTTGACATGGGACATGGTGTGTCTGAAAAGAGAATTCCTCTCAACTCTTCAAGGGGGGAAATATTTTGTATTTATATTCCAGAGGAGGTAAATAATGGTCAAATATGAATTTCTAAGACATGATGGCACATTAGCCACCCAAAGACCTCAGCAATTCTATTGACCTAAATCCGAAACATGGACATCAAATGTCTTGCAATGCAGCAAGGCTATAATCCGTAATTTTGATTTGTCAAGCACTGCATTTCCTAGAGTTTCTTTTCCAGGACAAAACAGCTGGGTCAATGCATCATCAGACTGCATCTGAAGGTTACAAGGAGATGGTCAACAGCTGTTCCTCTTTTGATATCAAAAGCACCGCCAGAGGTGTAGATTTGGAAGGAATTCCCATGAGTCTTTAGTTGACATCTGTGCCCTCAAGGCAGGAGAGCTTTGAAGTTTTCCATTGTTCTATGTTGTCCTTCAAAGAAAAAAGATACCACAGCCAACCTTAAGTAGCTTGTTCCTTGTTGGAACTAATATCAAAGCAATGCAAATGGAGCCAATGTGTAAATCTTCTTCTGTACAAAACTATTTTTTTGTGTGGGTAGGTGTGGGTAATATATGAGCAAATAATAGAACCTTGGTGAATGATATGATTAGTTTGAAATACGGTAGATGAGAACGTATTTTAATCAATGCAGTTGTCTGTTTGCTTTTAGAGGCTGGCGTTGGCCTCAAATAGCCTTTCAGAATCCTTCAGCAAATCCATGGGCAGACAAACTGGACAGATAATTGCTCCAAATTTCTCCAGGGGAAAGTGAAATCTTCCCAACACATTCTCAAGGTGAATGTTTTATTACCCCCCGCCCCTTTTGGGTTGTTTCTTTTTTAAGCAGCGTCAATAATCCTACTAGTGAAAAAAGCTCCTGGAAAATGTTCAGTATCAATCTTTTCTTGGAAACGAACCCATCATGTTGGAAGCCAGGATGACTTCAGAATGCTGTAAAAGGAATTGTATAATGGAGGATAGGAGACTCAAATGCAACCCTTTGGCCATCTTCTAATTCAAGGCCACAGAAATAATAGAATAACAGAGTTGGAAGGGAACTTGGAGGTCTTCTAGTCCAACCCCCTGTTCAAGCAGGGGTCCCTATACCAGTTTAGACAAATGCTTGTCTAGTCCCTTCTTAAAAGCCTCCAGTGATGAAGCACCCACATCTTTTGAAGGCAAGCTGTTCCACTGGTTGATTGTCCTCACTGTCAGAAAATTTCTCCTTAGTTCTAGTTTGCTTCTCTCTTTGTTCAGTTTCCATCCATTGTTTCTTATCTTGCCTTAGTCATGGACAACGTTGGTCATCCATGACAATTTATTCAAAATCCTTCTCTTTTGAAAGAAATTCCTGAAGCTCATTTTCTTGCACGAAACTGAATGAATACTGTTTGACCAAATACAAAAAAGATTGTCTTTAGCAATATTACAAGCTATTTGGATTCCAGGGTGTTGCTACATAGCTATATTGAAAAATAAGATGAACTCTCTTTTCAAGATTAGGCAAATTAGGCTGTTTTCCAGAATTGTAAGTCCTGAGATTGTATAACGTTGAACTTAATAATAATAATAATAATAATAATAATAATAATAATAATAATAATAATAATAATAATAATAATAATAATAATAATAATAATAATAATAATAATAATAATAATAATAATAATAATAATAATAATAATAAAGTTGGAAGGGACCTTGGAGGTCATCGAGTCCAACCCCCTGCTCAGGCAGGAAACCTATACCATTTTCGGACAAATGGCTGTCCAGTCTCTTCTTAAAAACTTCCAGGGTGGAGCCATTCCACCTGTGTCTGGAGGCAGGTTGTTCATGGTTTAATGTTCTAACTGTCAGGAAGTTTCTCCTTAGTTCCAGGTTGCTTCTCTCCTTGATTAGTTTCCATCCGTTGCTTCTTGTCCTGCCTTCAGGCGCCTTGGAAAATAGCTTGACTCCCTCTTCTCTGTGGCAGCCCCTGAGATATTGGAAGACTGCTATCATATCCCCCCTCATCCTTCTCTTCATTAAACTAGCCATACCCAATTCCAGCAAACGTTCCTGATATGCTTTAGCCTCCAGTCCCCTAATCGTCTTTGTTGCCCTTCTCTGCACTCTTGCTAGAGTCTCAACATCTTTTTTACATTGTGGTGACCAAAACTGAATGCAGACCAAAACATTTGGCACAATACAGGTAGTCCTCAACTTATAACCACAATTGGGACCAGAATTTCCAGTGCTAAGCAAGGCGGTTGTGAAATGAGTTGTGGTTATGTAGTGACTCCGGCTTCCTCCACTGACTTTGCTTGTCTTGTCTTTGGTTGTTTGTGAGAGAAGGGTGCCTCTAAAGAGCCAAAACCAGCATATCAAGTCTTCATATTGAGGAAAGCATCAAAATATATGCGAGGGCACAATTGGTTATAACAAAAATGCTTTGTTTTCTTGATCCCAGCATTTGTGTTAAATTTGTGAGCTTCAGTTTCTCTCCTCCTGACAAGGAAAGAGACAGTCTTGGAGTGTGTGTGTATAAAAATATACTGGTACACTATGAACTTCAGCCCCATGAAAGCAAGGAAACATAATCTCGTTTCTTAACAGAGCATTACACTAGACATTGAACAGCCGGATAGGGATAGAATTCAAAACTGTTAATATTAGAAGAAAGGAAACTAGGGTGACATCATTATAATATAATATAATATAATATAATATAATATAATATAATATATAATATAATATAATATAATATAATATAATATAATATAATATAATATAATATAATATAATATAATATAATATAATATAATATAATATAATATAATATAATATAATATAATATAATATAATATAATTAATATAATATAATATAATATAATATAATATAATATAATATAATATAATATAATATAATATTTAATATAATATAATATAATATTTAATATAATATAATAATATAATATAATATAATATTTAATATAATATAATATAATTAATATAATATAATATAATATTTAGTATAATATAATATAATATAATTAATATAATATAATATAATATAATATAATATAATATAATATAATATAATATAATATAATATAATATAATATAATATAATATAATATAATATAATATAATATAATATAATATAATATAATATAATTAATATAATATAATATAATATAATATAATATAATATAATATAATATAATATAATATAATAATATAATATAATAATAAAATATAATATAATAATAAAATAAAATATAATAATAAAATAATATAGTATAGTATGATATGATATAATTGATAGGATATACGATATAGGATATACAATATACGATATATGACATATGATATATATATATATATATGTACACACACACACAACTGTATAGGACCTCTTGCTTTACTGTAGGGTTGGACTGGAAATCTCCTCATCAGAAAATGAGACAGTCAAGATGTGAGTTGTGGATAGATGTAGCAATGCCAGGAAATAGATGAATTGATACAGCAAATGGAATAAATAAATAAATAAATAAAAGGGATTTGTGAATTGAAGTTGAAAGACTTTGAAAGAAAAACCCATTATAGGGTTTTTGAAGCCATACCAAGGAATTCACCAAATATTTGGAAGCTGCAAAAAAAGAAAAACAAAATCATCTTTCTTGGAAATTCCTACATACTGTGATGACACTTCCACGATTCCGAGGTTCTTGGTTAGAACCCAAATCACTGAAAAATACCTCGTTGAATAACTATGATATTTGTGGGATGAGTAGATGGTGGTGGTGGTGATGATAATGATGATGATAGAACTTTGGTGACCCTCAGGAACAGCTTCTCTTGGTCTTACTTGCCCCTTCGTGGTCACCCTTGTTCATCTCCATAGCAAGTTGGAGCAACTGCCTGCTGAACTGTTTTTAGGGTCACAGCAGTAAAAACATCCACTTTGTTCAAGGATTATTTCTTACACCTGGCCCTGAAACCTGGGGGACAAGATAGTTTGGAACATCCCTTTCTTTTAGGTAGTTCTCCCCAGTTCTTCGTTGACTGCCTGAGTTTCCTTTCAGGTAGAAAAAGGTGTGCATATTCAAAAATTGCAGATAACGTCAGCCAGCTTCAGCAGAACCGCTTATTGCCCAGATCAGCAAGTATAAGTTTCTTTTTTCAAGAAGAGTGCTGAGAAGATTAATACATTAAAGAACATGAAGTGCTTAGATATTACAACTTAAGAGCTAGGTGTAATGAAGAGATAGGCAGCTCGGTTCATAACCCACCAGGTTATTCTCATAATTGTCAAGCATGAAACATTAATCTCTCTAAATGCCACTTGGAGATACCAAAGGGAGGGCTTTGGAAGGGAGGGGGGGTGCACTAACAGCCAATTCTTGGAGAAGACATTGATTTTGGCTCCTCTTGTTATCTATGCCTTTAATAGTTTCCCACACAAAGTATGGTGATGCTACCACAGCCCATCCGTTTAGTTTTCCTGTTGTATACAAAGTAAGTCCTTTCCAGAATATGAAAATTCAGGGTTAGAGACTTGCAAGTCATGTTGTAACTATTAGAATGACAAAATATCCAGGAATGCACCCATATATGGGAAAGAAAAGTGGAGCAGAACATGTGTATGTATGTTTATACAACATCCACTGTACAACAGAGAACAGTACACAGTACAGAGAATGGTACAACAGCTTAGAACATAGAATATCAGAGTTGGAATGGATCTTGGAGGTCTTCTAGTCTAACCCCTTGCTCAAGCAGGAGACCCTGTACCATTTCAGACAAGTGACTCTTCTTAAAAGTCTCTTCTTAAAAGTCTCCAGTATTGGAGACCCACAGCTTCTGAAGGCAAGCCGTTCCACTATTTGATTGTTCTTACTGACAGAAAGTTTCTCCTTAGTTCTAGATTGCTTCTTTCCTTGATTAGTTTCCATCAATTGTTTCTTGTCTTGCCTTCTGGTGTTTGGAAAATAAGTTGACCCCGCCCCTCTTCTTTGTGACAGCCCCTCAAATAACTGATCTCATTGTCACTCTAAGTCCTTCTTTTCACTAGGCTAGCCATGCCCAATACCTGCAACTATTCATCATATGTTTTAGCTTCCAGATTTGAAATTCTCTGCCAATGGGTCAGCTGACTCTTTCACAAACTGTATCTGGCTAGGTGGCTAATTTCTAAGCCTGGGAAAGAAATTTGGAACCACCAACAATCACATACAGTACAACAAAGTAGTTGTCAGGCTTGCCCGAGTGGACTCTTTCAGGAAAGTAAGACTCATGACTCCGTTTGGTTGAAGCAGCGGTACTTTTACTGAAAGAAACTGGTTGCAGTAAAGTCAGGCGGAATCTGGTATTCTGGCACAAAATACAAAGCTATTCTTTTCACTTTCCACTCCCTCACCCCCATGACCAGTCCTCCAGCCAACCAGTGCGATGCTGGTAAGATGTTTTGAGAAATGCTGAGGTGTCAAACTGGTAACATTCCATTTTCAGGGCAAATGGCCTTGAAGATCCTGGTACAAGCTGGTTTAATGGAGATCTGGTCTTCTTCCATTGTCACTCCCTCCTCCCTATTTCCCATGTTTGAAGTTACAGCAGTAGCACCCAATAAACCCCATCCCTCCCCCCTTCTTAATGGCAGGACACCAAGCAAGGTGCAGGCCGATGATGGTGGACCTGACAATAGCGAACGAAGAAAATAAGCACTTTTTCTTATGTATGTCATTTCTAGAGAGAAGCACAGATTGGACAAATTCTGAGATGTTAGAAACGGATCCTCAGATCTCGTATAATTTCCCTAGAAGAGCTGTCCGAGATGAGAAGAAGCTAAAACTAAGTACCAGTTTTGTATGAGTGTGTGCATGTAAATGTATGTGTGATTAAACGGGACCAAATGTCAGAATTGTGACAAGTCTGAAACTTGTCTTAAAAGTTGGGTAGAACATGCATGCTAAAATTAGCTATCAATACGTATTCCATATGCTCACTTTATCCTCATGAAGGCACATTCTCTGTTACTGCAAAGGCTATCATATGAACTGGTGTTACAGCATCTGGGTTGTTCACAGGTTTCCTTTATTTTCACAGCTTTCCGATTCAGTGTTTTCTCACACAACTGCAACACTTGGTAATAACACTAGAGGCACTTCCACACCAACACTGTTTCACACCCCTCTTCATCCTCATCCTTCCTTCTTGTTGTGGGTATTGTTTGATCGTATCCTGAAAAATCCTAACAGTTACCAGGAGGTGGATCAGAAAGCCACAAAATCGTATTCCCTAAAGCTCAAAAACTGGCTTGGGGAATAGGAGACTTTTTTTTTCCAGTTGAGGAAACTTTAAAGAAAGACTAACTCTATTGTAGTTTTCATATATGCCACAGCTGAGCCAGAAATAAATTGGTTCCATTCTTGACCACAAGCATTCCCTTAGAATAATAAAGATCTGTCTTCAGAGTGAGGCAGAGTCATAATTTAGAAGTGTCCTAAATATGATGGCCCATTTGCATGAGGAGAGGAAGGGGAAAACGTATGTGTGTGTGAATTAGGTCCAATGATTAGGGATGGGCCTACTTGATTGGCTCATTACTCTATGGACAGAAGGCTTCACAAAAGGATGTCCAGTTAAAAGACATCAGCCAGGAGATGATGGGAAAAACCTCTTTATAAAGCCCCATGAGCTGTTGCCAATGAAATTGAGCCAAATAGACAGATAATGACCTTGCATAAAGCAGTTTTTTTAAACCTAATAGGGCCATCCCCTACTATTAGACAAAGTGAGGCCGTTTCTTTAGACAGCAGATGCTCTCTGTGGCAGTAAAATGTTGGAGACTACAGCACAGTCCCATGGACACAATGCAGCTGTCGTCAAAACTATTCATTTTGTTTTAATCAACTACAATTCTAAAAGCCCAACTGATTTCTGTATACAATAAAGGAAGGAGAGCCATCTTTATCCTGGGCAACAAAATACTGGGCCAGTTCTAAACCATAACCTAAGGATGAACAAAAAGAATGACAAACCAAAAGGACAGTAAGGATGAACTAAGATCATGTAGCAACACAGAAGATAATTATTCCCAGGTACCTACAACCAACTCTTTCCAGCCCATCTCACCTACTTTGAACGATATCTTGAGTAATGAATAACAGAATAACAGAGTTGGAAGGGACTTGGAGGTCTTCTAGTCCAGCCCCCTGCTCAAGCAGGAAACCCTATACCATTTCAGACAAATGGTTGTCCAATCTTTTCTTAAAAACCTCCAGTGTTGGAGCACCCACAACTTCTGGAGGCAAGTCGTTCCACTGGTTAATTGTTCTCACTGTCAGGAAATTTCTCTTTAGTTCTAGGCTGGTTTGCTCCTTGATTGCTTTCCATCCATTGCTTCTTGTCCTGCCTTCAGGTGCTTTGCAGAATAGCTTGACTCCTTCTTCTTCGTGGCAGCCCCTAGGATCTTGGAAGACTGTCATCCCTAGTCCTCATTTTCATTAAACTAGACATACCCAATTCTTGCAACCGTTCTTCATGTGTTTTAGTCTCCAGTCCCCTAATCATCTTTGTTGCTCTTCTCTGTACTCTTTCTAGAGTCTCAACGTCTTTTTTTATATCACGGCGACCAAAGCAATATTCCAAGTGTGGTTTTACCAAGGCATTTGGGATAATGGACTCATCCCGAATGATTGATTCTCAATCATTCAGGTCAGGGTTGTCCCAACGGTGCTTTTCCAAATGGCAATTGGACTTTGTTTTTCCAAAAGGGAACTGGACAAGAAAGTCCTGTTGTCTTTTGGAAAGCACTTTTGGGATAGACTCATCCCAGCTGCACCGAAAAATAAATTTCTGAGACTCCTTTGGGTCTACAGCTGCATGCCCATCAAACCATGTTTTTTCCCCATAGTAAACGATTGTTTGTATTTTGTGATACAAAGGGAATACAGGTAGTCTCGACTTACGACCACAATTGAGCCCAAAATTTAGATTGCAAAGTGAGACATTTGTTAAGTACGTTTTGCCCCATTTTACGACCTTTCTTGCCAGAGTTGTTAAGTGAAGCACTGCAGTTGTTAAGTTAGTAATATGTTAGTATCCCAGTGGTGGGATTCAGCCGGTTCGCACCAGTTCGGTAGAACTGGTAGCTAAATTTTGCTGCATTCGGAGAACCGGCTGGCTTCCAGAAGTCCAGTCTAGGCCTCGGAGGCCTGGAGGAGTCCTCCCAGGCCTAGAACGGCCGGCCGGAAGTGTGTGGATGCCACTTCCGGAAGTCCATTCTAGGCATCGGATGCCTTCCAGGCCTACTATGGCCTTCCGGAAGTGCATGGATGCCACTTCCAGAAGTCCATTCTAGGCCTCGGAGGCCCAGGCCTGCATCGAATAAGAGAACCGGTTGTTCAAGTATTTGAATTCCACCACTGAACATGATTATAAACTGAATCTGGCTTCCCCATTGACTTTGCTTGTCAGAAGGTTACAAAAAGTGATCACATGACCCCGGAACACTGCAACCGTCATAAATATGAGTCAGTTGACAAGCATCTGAATTTTGATCACATGACCACGGGGATGCTGCAACGGTCATAAGTGTCAAAAAGAGTCATAAATCACTTTTTTTCAGTGCTGTTGTAACTTCGAACAGTCACTAAATGAACTGTTGTAAGTCGAGGACTACCTGCAATGCCAAGAGCTATCTCAAAACTTAGCAGAGGAGTAGCTGAGTACTTTACACACTGAGAATTAAGAGCTGGCCTAGCAGCAGTTTTGTCCATTCTTAGCATTGCTTTTCTAAGAAGAGGTTTATGTTAGCGTTGCTTTAATGCCTTTTCTTCTGTAGTGGAAACTTCCTTCAGAGTAGTGGTTGACATTAAAGCAATGCTGTTCATTACGGCTTTATTTGGGTTCCCTTGTGGGATTATGGTCTGCCACAGGAAGAGTGCCAGATGATAATTTAGGAAAATTACAGTGTCTGGCCTTCTGCAAATATGACTAATAGGAGTTGAGCTTGATGGCAAGAGAAAGAGGAAGATGGATAAATAGCTATGAAGGTAGCTGGATGTCTCAAGAGATTGACATTCAGTTTGTTTTCAGGGGTTGGTGTGACGGGTATGTTAAGTTTAACACCAGCGTAACCATGTTAGATCTATCTGCTCATTCGAGTTCTCTTCCCAATATAGTCAACCAAACAACTCATTTTCCAGCAATTATAGCACAACTTTAGTCTCTTTAGATTGGGATAGAAAGACACCCCTAGAAGTTAATCCTGTTTTAGAAAGTGAGGTTTCTGTAAAGAGGTCATAATGGTTACTGGTCTCTCTTTTCCTTGCCCTATAGAGGAGAGCACATAGGATCCTTTCGAATCTGACAATTTTTGTATAATTAGATGTTCAAAAGTTTGCAAGCTTGCAAGGAAAAGTGTTAGATGTCTCTAATTAAACATAAATGCACCTCTTAGATCTCTGCCTCTGTTTTCCAGGGACTTGGTGTCAAACCTGCCAAATAAACATCTCTTCCTTAAACCTATACCTTTAGTGGCACTGTACTCATTCTGCACATCCTCCTGGAAAGGGAAGGGCTTGTTCACCATGCAGAAGTGTGATATCTCAAGCATTACTTTTAATATACATGTTATGCATTAATAAGGAAAGTATTAGGAAAGTAAGGAGACCCATCACCACTCTGGACAGAATTAATATGCTTTATCCAGTGTGCTATCTGGAAAATTGTTCAGTGTTTCATTGACTTTGTTCATTTTCTGAGCTAAGTTAATATATAGATCTGTTCTTTCATATCTCTCTCTCTCTCTCTCTCTCTCTCTCTCTCTCTCTCTCTCTCTCTCTCTCTCTTTCTCTCTCTCTCTCTCTCACACACACACACACACATATATATATGTATGCTTTCAAATTTCAAAGGAAGCCTAATTACACATATCTGACTCACAATATTTCTTGAAATAGCAGAATAATCAATATTAAGTACACTTTACACTAATTTAGAAACCCATTCTGCATGCATGCGTGTGTGTGTGTGTGTGTGTGTGTGTATAATTTTTCAACTGACTTTGCTTAAATCAGTATTTTTCTATCACAATCTAAAAGAAAAAGAAAACTGGAGCCTCATGAAAACACATACACGCCGTTAAAACTACTTAGCAAAGGAAAGAAGATTAAAAAAAAAAAGACCGCTTTAATCAGTGAGGCTGAAAAACTTGAACAGAATGTAAAAAAAAAAAAAAAAAGTTTTCTAGAAATTCCGTAGTTACCAGAAGTGTATTTGGGGTGTGATGCTTACTGCTTAGTTGTGTTTCTCCAGCATGGGGGAATCCCGAATTAGATTTCCTGCATCAAGCATTCATAAGAACGCAATGCGTAGAAATCGGTGCCTTCCAAATTCTTGTTAAGAAGGTAACTTTTGTTTGCAGTGTAAATGTGGGGGGGGGGGAAGGGAATTGAGTGAAATCAACAGATATCACAGACTGGAAATAATGGGGATATTGATTCTGCAAGCTTTAATTTTCTAGCCTTCTTAGCCTTAGTATAGAAAGGAAAAATTTCCCCTTTCTTTTTGCTTACAATTCTAGGAGCTGGCAAATACCAATAAAGGGGTAAACAAGGAACAAGCTATCTTTTTTTTTTAAAATATATTTTATTAAATTTTTTATGGGTATGGGAAGGATAGGGATAATATGGGTAGAGGATGGGGTTAGGGAGTGGAGTTGGGATAGGGATGGGAATAGGGGTAGGGGTAGGTACAGTAGTGGGGCTACCCCCACATAAAAAATCCAACGCTTACACAAGCAGACTCTCGTCCGGGTACACGTATTGAATAACAGTAATTAATACAATACTAAACAATTATAGTCATTAATACTAAAAATAGTCATAAAATAAAAGCTTACTAATTAAGTATAATTTAGCTCTAACGTAATGCTAACCATTGATAAAATTTTTCCCATGTCCTAAAATACACTGAATCCTCTTTCTCCTTAATCTCCAACGTCAATCTGTCCATTTCTGCACATTCTAAAATTTTCATAATTATAATCTGACCGTGTGGTAAATTTTCATTTTTCCAAAATTGAGCAAATACAATTCTCGCTGCTGTCAATACACGTCATATTAAACATTCATTCTCTTTACCATAGTTAGATCCTAATATTCCTAGCAAAAATAATTCTGGTTTATATTCTATTTGTGTTTTAGTCATCTTTTCTAACCATTTATGAATTTTAAAGGAACAAGCTATCTTGATGTGGAATGAGACAATTAGCCATAGCTGCATTGCTCTGGTCATTTCACCCTGACCCCCCCACTGCCTCAGCCAACCCACTGCGAACCACCCCCTACACCACCATGGTCTCCACATCCCAGGCACTCTTCCCCTGGGGCAGTGCAACAGGGAGGGGCAACCGCAGTGGGTCAGCTAGGGCAAGTGGGCCATGGTGAAGCAATTGGGGTGTTGTGGCTACAGCCAATTGTCCTAGAGTCCTAGTCCCATCCTGATGCTCTGCTGCTGCTTAAAAATTGCCCTCTGGACTCTCAGGAATAAATCTAGTGGTATTATGACCTAATAATTCTCTGTGGGTAAGAAAATAGCTTACCCATCTGGTCCCTACCTCACCCCATCCTTCAAAACAGAGCAACAACAGAAATACAGCCTTCCATCATTGGCCGCTTTGGCAAAGAGAAAGTTCAAGAATCCTAAGGGATGGGTTTGAACTTGACCAGAAATAATAGCTATTCAGCTGAATTAAATTTTGAACCTGTTCCTAAGTAAACCTGTCTTGGATTTAATCTGAAACAAACAAATGTTTTTCATATAAACTATCGTGGAGTCTATATGGAGTTTATATCTCTGAAGATTCTCGTAGTTTATGAAAATGAGATACTCATAGTTCATAGTTTATACAAACTATTATTATAGTTCATATAAATTATTATTGGGTATTAGCCATTATGCCCTGAAAACAGAAAAGTGAGTTGCCATATTTAAAGCACTAATAAGACACCCTAAAGCATGTAGAAGAAGTAAATATTTTAACTATTGTGTGTTTATATTCTGATCTATTCATCTTCCCATCCATCCATCCATTCTCATTTTTAGCCTCAGTCTTTGAAGACAAGTCCCGCATAAAAGGGTGAAGAGAATGAAACAAATAGCCTCAATTACAACAGATCAGATTCTTCTCCTATTTTATGAATCCCCATTAAGGAAATAGCAGCAAATTGGTGGTGCCAAAAAGCTATCATGTGAATACGGCTGTCATCTCTCGTTTCAGACTACAGATGTTACCAGCCTCCATGATGCACTGAGACTTAACCTCCCACAAATCAAAAAGCAGACTGGAGGTTTCAAATTGGGGTGCCCCTTGAATATTGCATTCACATTGTAAGGCACTATGTGGGTTCATCCTTCTTATTGTTTCTTTGGATTGGTGAAGAACACAGGTATGAGCTAGGTAAAAATTGGTGTGAGGAACTTGGCCAGCTAGAGGTGACAGACGAATGCAAGAGGGATAACAAAGTTGAGAGTGATTCAAGATGGTTGAGTGTCTACGTCATTGTTCCTCCTTGGCTCCCTTGCTTTCTGTATATTTTAAATAATAGCATTTTTACTGACTGTTTCAACACGAATGGACCACGTCAAGAAAATACAATTCCCAGTGTCCGGTAGGGTGTGCTTTAAATGCAGACAAAAACAGATCTGAGACAGCCAGGAGGACCTAAAGAACTGAAAAGGAGAGTCACAAAATATGGTCACAACAACCCTCGATCAATAAAACCGCATGTTGAACTGAGATATCAAATGTATTATAAGAAATGGCAGTTGTGTTGCAAGACCCTTGCTGTAGCTGCACGTTGTAACCTCAAAGAAAAAGGTGGGAGATGTCCATGTTTCAAGTGTATGCAAGGGCAGCATGTCAGATCCTGGAGTATAAGATAAACTTTCAGATGCAGTAGATACAGTGACCTTGCCAAGGATGAGCAGAACGAGGTCCTTGAGGCATCGGGATAAATCAGTTAGAATAATTCATGCTATGGATTTTCTGGTGCTGAGAAATCTCAATGCAGCTGAGTATAAACATACATCATCTCTGATAGTTTTTTTTCTTTCTTTCATTGTTGTTGGTAGCAATGCCCCTTCCTTCCCATTGTTAGAGAATCTCTACAGGAGCCGAGCCAACCCATTCATGTCCTACTGTCAAGATAATTCCTGAAAGACTTTTTTTTTATTAGTGGGAGCCGGCAGAAAGAGAAAAGGAGATTTCTTCCCTTTTTTTGTTTTTAAAGACTGGAATCTCCTGCACGGTGTCAGTCAACACTCCCTGTCATTAAGAAGTTTGCACACACAGCAGTTAAAGAGATAATGTGGCAAAAACTGTGTGCTGGTAATAATACTTTTGATGATGGGAATAGCCAAGGAACTGTGCAAATGAAAAGCAAGGCAATTGCCGTCACAGCTCCTACTTCACAGAAGCTCTGTCATTCTTCATGGAATCGGTCTAGAAAGGTTAGCTTCTAAAATGACTATTTCTGCATCCAAGGTACACAGTAGGGTGGAAAAGTGATTGAGAATTTATACAGGCATTAATGGAAGAAAGTTGAAACATATTGATGCAATGCACTTTGATTCCTTGCTCAAAGCAGGCATGTCTGAGAAATCTAAGCATTTCTGGATCATCTTGTGGCCTATTCTTAACCCAATTGGTTGTTGGGGGGGGGAAACTATGAACAAAATTCCTCCTTCTTAAAAAAAGGGGATAACATAAGGAAAGGTTGATGGAATTGGGTATGTCTAGTTTAATGAAGAGAAGGACGAGGGGGGACAGGATAGCAGTCTTCCAATATCTCAGGGGCTGCCACAGAGAAGAGGGAGTCAAGCTATTCTCCAAAGCCCCAGAAGGCAGAACAAGAAGCAACGGACGGAAACTAATCAAGGAGAGAAGCAACCTAGAACTAAGGAGAAACTTCCTGACAGTGAGAACAATTAACCAGTGGAACAACCTGCCTCCAGAAGCAGTGAATGCTCCAACACTGGAAGTTTTTAAGAAGAGACTGGACAGCCATTTGTCCGAAATGGTATAGGGTGTCCTGCCTGAGCAGGGGGTTGGACTTGATGACCTCCAAGGTCCCTTCCAACTATTATTATTATTATTATTATTATTATTATTATTATTATTATTATTATTATTATTATTATTATTATTATTATTATTATTATTATTATTATTATTATTATTATTATTATTATTATTATTATTATTATTATTATTATTATTATTATTAATAATACTTATTCTTCTTCAGAATCAGCAAAACACATCAGTATGGTGCTCTACCAGATATAAAGAAAAATAAATACTGAGGGGAAAAAACAAAATGGAACCATGGGAACACGCCATCACAAGCATTCTTCTGAGGTAGTACCTTGATTAAGCTAGCTGAAAGCTAGTGACAAGAAATAATGGATGAAAGAGAGATCCAACCTAGAATTAAGTAGAAAATGCCAGGGAGTCCGTCATATTGCCCCCAGAGTTGTGGGTGCTCCATCACTGGAGATTTTTAATTTGTCCAGAATAGTCTCCTGCCTGAGCAGGGGGTTGGACTAGAAGACCTCCAAGGTTCCTTCCAACTCTGATATTCTGTAATTTTGTATAAGAACACCAAGAACGTCCATGAATTCTGTAAGTAAGAGTTCCTCTGCTCCTTCCAAAAGCAAACCCCAAAAAGAAGGCCATTGTCTTAAAATAACCACTAGAATGGTGCAGACATAAACGTTAGGCCTTCTCAGTAATTCAAAACTTGCTTTTAAAGTTGCTTCATGAAACAACTTCACCACTTCTAAACAGGGCAGGATGAAGCCTCACTTTCATCACCCCATTTCCTTCGTTAAGCATTTCTAGAAAGTAACCAAATTGCCAGATGATTCTTCCAGATAATGTGAAATAGCTTGAGGAGATTCCAGTAGCCTCCACACAGGAGATTACCCTTAAACTCTTTAAGCCCTTAAATGGTGGGAACTCCAGTATGTACCAGGTTATGATTTATTGGAAATACATCTGCCTCTCTGGTCTCATCATCTAGAAAGTTCCTGCTCTTCAGAAGGCATGTGAACCAGGGATGAAGTGAAGGGTTCATTTGTAGTGGCCCCTATTTTATACAGAACTCCCCCCCCCAGAGGTATATGCAGTTCTACTATACTGCAAATCTATAAATCAGTTAAAACCACTTTATTTTAGTTTGCATTTGCTTTGACTGTTGTAATTAAACTCTTTGATAAGATCGTTTCTTTTTCTTTTTTTTTAATCTGCTTTATTCTACCCTGCCTTTGGCCCCTAGATGGTGGACTGTGAAGCATCTAAGGTAGTTTTTAGTGTTGAGTTTGATTTTCAGTATTGGATCGCAGTAAAGATTTTGTTTCTTTTTTTTTTGATTTGATAGACTGAGCAGGATCTTTGGGACTGAGCAAATTCTGAGGAGCTCTAGGAATCAGAAGAAAAAAAATCTTTATCAAGGTAAAATTTGGAATTATGTCAGTATTTCCAAATAGTGATGGTAAATTTTCTGATTCCAACTTTTTAAATCCTTTAAAACTCCAATAATTCAGTTTTCTGTTCATCTGAATTTGTCCTTAAAACCTATCTTCGGTTTATGTCCTTAATCCCCATTGCTAATTTTTAATAAATGTTAAATATGTGTAATGCATTTTTGTTTATATCTTTCCTCTTTCCCCCCCTCCTGTTCAGGTTTCTCTTTCTCTTTTTCAAATGATAAGCCTATTCTATTTCGGGCATTGACTAAGAAGACCAATGGTTATCCATCAGTTACACTGCCAAAATTATCATATGAATATTATTTTCAAATAAACGTTTCTGCGACAATCATAGCCACGGCCACTGCATCAGCAACAGATGGAATACAATATCAAGAGATGAGGCAATATTTTTGATAACAGATATTCCTCACCCCCACCTTGCACCAGATTGCTTTTCATTTCCTTAGAAAATGCCCTAAACATCTTGATTCACTTTGCCCATTTCTTGTTAAGCACACACCTATGTTGCAAGTCCTGGAGGGGAAAAAAAAAAAAGCTGAGCAATTCCTTCCTGTCTATTCCTTGACTATTTTAAAAAGATTTTTTTTAAATAATATTTTCTATCCTATTGTGGTGCTAAGAGGAAAACTTGATCGTCTTGATAGAAAGTGAGTTGGGTAGCTGGGATTATTTTTCAAAATACCTTCACGATTCCTTTATAGATCTGTTTGGTCCTGTTTGGTTTTACAGCAGGTTCTTCTCATCAAAAGAAAGCACATATACACAAGAAAAGTTGGTGCTCTCTGAGCTTGGTTGTTTTCTTGCACACCTTTCGTTACCCAACTAGGTAACATCATCAGTACTAAAAGAGAGTGATGTTTGCTGTTTATATTCTTGCCCTATTCTATCGGTATATACAACAACATACAAAAACATAAAGAAAAAGAACGTGCTTCAACAGCCAAGCTTATTTAAAGCTGTAGGGCTGCTTTCCTCCCATTCCTATCTCAGAAGGGTTTTGGACACCTGGGCTGAAGCCCTTGGAAACTGCTGGGAAGAGTGGCAAAAAAGTCTCTAACTGACCCTCATCAATTACATCAACCAAGGAGACTACCGGGTAATTAGGACTGAAAATTGCTTTTTTTTTTCCCCCTCCAAATTTAACACTGAGGAAAGAGAGAGAGAGAGAGAAAACCTGCACACTGCACAGCCTCTGGGGCAGCCATTCACTCCTGCTGCTTAGTTGCATTCATCAGAAATACATTGCTGTCAGTTTCAACCATGAGCCATGAACCCTTATTCAAAGCTATGTTGAATAGAGATGTACAAAGCAAGCAATAAAATATTATTTCATTAAGGGAACTTCTCCAGAGCTACTGCCCACTTGGAATTGTTTCTCAAGTGGAATTGTTTCTCAAGCGGAATTATTCTGTGCAACACACACACACACACACACAATCCACATAGGTTGGACTAGAAGACCTCCAAGGTCCCTTCTAACTCTGTTCTTCTGTTCTTCTAGCTTTAAAAAGGCTAGAATTGTCATAGAAACACTACCAATCAATCGGTTGGTCAACTAATCAACCAACCAAAAGGAGCAACATTGCCCAGATTTTTGAGACATCTGCCTCTTTCTGATCGAATTTGAGATTTTGGCTATCATCCTTTTGGATTAAAGCTGAGAAGTAAGAAACTCCTGAATCAAGCAAGAGAAAGCAGTGGATGAAATCATGTGTTGACTATTTGGTTAGAGCCAAACCACAACTAGGGCCAGCGAGCCAAAATGTAGATCTACACTGGAGAAAAAAAATAATGTTTGCTACAAAGAGTGCCACCGTCCACTTGGCAGGAGTGCTCCCAGCGTGGTTTGCAGATCACTTAAAAAAATATTGTCTTTAATCTCAGATGTAGAGGTTCAGATGATGAAGAAAATAGTCTGTTGGACCAGAGAAGTACAATATCAGATTGAATCTTTATTGTTGTCAAGGCTTCCATTTTGATTTGGAAATCTAGACTGAATCTTTATCACAAGGCTAAAGCCCAAAAATCATTTTAACAGGAATTGTATATGTATATCCTTCATGCATTGGGATGTGGGTGTGAGACAGGATTCCAGGCCATTGCAGGCAGCCATCAGACACACCTCTGGTGCTTTGGAAAATAAGCTGACCCCCTCTTCTTTGAGGGGCTGCCACAAAGAAGAGGGAGTCAACTTATTTTCCAAAGCAACAGAGGGCAGGATAAGAAATAATGGATGGAAAGCAATCAAGGAGAGAAACAACCTAGAATTAAGGATAAACTTCCTACCAGTGAGAACAATTAACCAGTGGAACTGCTTGCCTTCAGAAGTTATGGGTGCTTCATCACTGGAGGTTTTTAAGAAGAGACTGGACCACCATTTGTCTGAAATGATATAGGGTCTCCTGCTTGTGCAGGGGGTTGGACTAGAAGACCTCCAAGGTCCTTTCCAACTCTATTCTATTATATTATAAAAGAAAGGTGAGGTGGGAAAAGGAACTGATATCCATCTTCAGTGGTTCCTGAATCTTAGGTTTTCTTTGGATGGTTGATTGGATAATCATTGGGGAACAAGGCATGACTGGAATTAAGAGATGGCTCTTATTGTTATCAGTGATTAAATTCACATTATTATTGATTTATGAATGAATAATTTATATTCATTTCATTCGTACCTTAGCTTTCTGCCCGTAAGTCAGGCAAGATTATAGCCAGGGAGGCATGTAGAAAAATCCAGGGAACTTTTGCTGACATCTAGTATAGGGAACAGTCTAATGATAGAAAGCAGCTTTATTAGAACATGCTTAGGCAAGGAAGAAGGAAGGTTAAAACACATGAAATATAAATAAATAAAATAAATTATATAAAAGAATGCCATTTCCTCAGAAGGAGGTTTGGGAAACAGTATCCCCCAGCCTTTTAGGAAGGTAGCACACACACACAGTGTAATCTGGATTTTAATAAATTTTTGAATTAAAGATTCTAACTCTGCTATCATTTTTAAACTTTACTTTGAGGTATCTTGCTTCTCCTAAAGCTGAAGGGTATTTCAGAATTGTCTGTTCAAATTAATACATAACTAAATTACAAAAATGACAATCCTCATGATCACAAAATAACGATCCAGTTTTCTCTCCATCCCTCCCCCCTTTCTTTATCCATCCAACTATTTATCTAAGAGAGGGGAATATAGCCCTTGATTATACGATTCACAAAACCCCATTTGGAAACAATGCTTTGTTTTCAAGGCGAAATAGTGAGTATAGAAGGGGAATAATAGAATTTCTTCCTGCATGGACTATCTGCACCCATAAGCCACAGTTAATTTAGTAATTCTGGCAGCTCATGCCTTTGAATTCTGATCTCTTAGCCGTAGTAGCTGGAAATAGAAAGCCTTAAGATTTTTCATGAGGAAGCATTAGATACTGTTGGCTGAGGTCAGTAGAGATCTGACCTTACTTCTTATTCAAACACACCTGTCCATGACTTCAAGGAAGTTCAGAAGATGGCTTTTAATGTAAGTACTGATATGGATACCTAAAATTCTTGGAACAGAATTAAAACAAAACCAAACCCTACAGTCATCTGCCACCCCGAGGTGTATGAAGTGTGAAATTTAAGGGAGCCGCATTGATCTGAGTTGTAAATGTCTAGAATAGTTATGAGCTCTAGAATTAGTAGGAGTCCCTAAAATGATAGACACATCAGGCCAACCTTTACAATAAATATAGGGTTGTTTTCCTTACACTTAAATTAGCTAGAAGAGCGTCTGTTTTTGAAATGAAGGGTCTTCCTGACAGAAGAATCATCTTCTGTGTTGACGGTTCCTAGTAGTTTTGTTAACGGAATGGGAAATTAATGTCAGGGAAGTTGAAAACCAAGATCCCACTGAATGCAAAAAGATCTACACAGAATATGGCATCAGCTTTCTGTCCTTCTCAGGACTTTTTAATGCAAGTGAAATTTGATACTTTATTAAAAAGTTAAGGGCAACCATTAGCAATTTCTCCCATTGAATTGAGACCTGGGGGAACTTTTTCTTTTTTGCTCAATAAAATAAAAGATACAAACTGAGCATTCACACTAGAAATCCTGTGATAAGCAACACAATGGTGCCCTCTCATAACTCTGTTGCGTATTTTAGAGTGGGGGATTTTCCACACTCATGCCGGCAAATTGTTCTCTTTTTGAGAACAAATACATTTCAGCCTTCATTATTTCCACCCATCAACACAGGGACACTGAAAACAAGAAGCAGTGGCAGCTTCCTGGATAATGTGGAATATGTTTTAAAGATCAACAGTTGTCATGAAAGCATGGTTTGTAATTTTTAATTCTTCATACATGTTAAGGCATGTATACTTTTTTTTTTTTTTTTACTATCACCTATTTTCTAAAAGAATCAACACAAAATGAAGTCCTATCCAGGACTACTCTGAGATAAGATAATTTTAGAATTTGGACTATATCTGCTATTGAACTTATATAATTTTGCTCCAGAAATTAAACCAATCTCCCTTTAAGTGAAGATCATTATTATCCTCCAAGGTGTCTTAATATTCCCAGTCAAAAAAATCAAAACAGTGGGGAAAAAAAAAATAAGTTAAGCAGATTTATCAAGGTTACAAAGATCCCAGGAAACAAAACCAGATGAGTAAAAGTTTTTTTAAAAGATGAATTATCCTGGAAAAGTGTAATATTGTCAGTGGCCATCATGTTTTTCATTAATATCAGTGAATGCTTAAGATTGAAAATCTACAGATACTTTCCTAGAAATATTCCGCTGAGCTCAGTGGATCATGAATATAGAGACAGGCTGCAAGTTTTAAAAGAAGGCCACCTTAGAAATTAATGCTTTGAATGAGAAATATTTCCTCTTTATAGTATTTTATTTTAGTTTTGGAAATGCCAAAAAAAAAAAAAACTTTGTTGTGCTCTGAACCCAGAGTTTGGCAGCTAATTTGTTTTGTCTCCTGGTAGGAAAAATGCAAAATGATTTAATAATCACTACTGTCACTCCAACAGTATAACAATAACTGAAATAATAGTACACAATAGGGGAAAACAGGGCTAATATTTTTCAGGGCTTTGCTTGTGCGTCAGTCCAGAATAAGCAAAGTTTTCACAAAACTCCATGTTATTCATTTAACCATTTAAAAATGTTATTTCAAGATGCTGTTCCTACAGGGATTGCAGTTGCAGGAAATGGATTAAAAGCACGACTCCTTAATTACACAAAACTACTCATTGATTTTTTGTTTGTTCATGCCAGATAATGTTATAGGATTGGGACCTTATCATTACACTTTTATTGATTTTGTTTTTATCAGAGGCAGAGTCTGGGTCAAATACTTGTTCAGATATAGAATGCAGGAATTTACTTTTGATTAATAACACCAGGAAGATTTTTTTACTCAATAAAGTCTAATTATAGTAAAATTCTCTGAATTAGAAAGAACTTTTATACTTTACCCAGTACATAAAATGTTGACTTCAAATCACATCTGATTTTTAGGACTATCCAGTTAACTAACGATAAGAAAACTATTAGTCTGTACAGATAAACACACCCAAATATGAGTTTTTATATCTTTATCTACATCTATATCTTTATTGTGCAGTTATTCTAACTGTCTCTGCTCCCGTTTTTTGCTGGTATATATTGAAAAAACAGGAATTATGGCTTAAAATAGTTTTGCAAAGTGAAAACATGTTCCTAGTAAGTAGATTTCAATAACTAAGTTAATTTACTTTAATTTGAGGTTTTTCTATTTCCTGAAAACAGAAATATAGGAATTAATTTTATCTGCATATACCTGATTTAATTGTATATACTTTGGATAGATTAAGTTTCAAGTTAATTGTAGAAATTCAAATAGACTGTTGTACAAGAGATTTAAGCTTAGACAATAATTAGCTATTTTAAATAAAATAGTCATATTAACTTCAAATGTGATGCTTTATAAATTGCTGATATTTATTTACCACATTCAAATTAACCCCAAACGCTAAAATTTCAATAATATTTTAACATTATCAGTGAACAATTTACTCCATAACGCAGTTAATTTTCCAAACAATTTCTATGCTGTTGCATTGTCATATTATAAAAATATAATAAAACTATAATGATGTGGGGGGAAATCAATCAGAATTTTGCACAGAGATTTTTTTTTTGATCTTTTTTTCAATTTACAGAACTATGCAAGATAGATCACCCTCAGGTATTTTGATGTATTCTTTTCCTACAAAATACATATTTTTGAAGTATTCCAAACTAACATTAAAATCTGATGTCCATTCAAAAATTTTCAACAAAGAATGTGCAAACCAGCAAGGGAACATTCTTTGCAAAAATGCAACCTATGGTATTAACTATTACAGTTATTCCAACAATTGTCTAGAATTATATATTTTCAGTAAAACACGAAATGTGCATATCAGGGTATTTAAACTCTAGTAAAGTGACAAATTAAACTATTGAAGTTGATAAAGAATTCCAAGCCATATATATAATCAAGGGTTTATCAGGGGGAGATTACCAAAAAGTTCTGACACATATAAAACACAGGAATATTCTTGTTTGTTTTCAGTTGCTGAAAATTTGTTAATATTCTAGCAGTTAGTCGACTCCCTTAGAATCAACTCTCTCCCTTTTCTTCTCCTAAACTTTAAAATGTATTAAACAAAACACAGATAAGTCATAAGCTAAAGTGCATCAACTTTTGGCTTTTAATTTTCTTTCTTTTTTTTTCCAATTTACAAAGTGGAGATATTTTCCGTTCTCTGTATTTCATCTCAAACTGGAAGGCAAAGAGGTGGAATTAACGCACATTCTGCACAAGTCCCTCACACTCTTTTGCCTTCTACGTCTGCAGTCTCAGAATTAACTTTTCTGCAAAGTATAAAAGTGCTCCCCCTGCTAGACATGTAATTAGTATAATTAATAATTATTTCCTAATTGAAACACAGGTTAACAAACTTCTCTAATGTGGAGAGGTAAAAGGGAGAAAAATGCTTTGTATTAACCCCAAGTGTTTTTAAGCCTATAAAAGTCTTCAAAAGACCTCAACATATCAAGCAATCTTTTACTCAACCAAATCTACCCCCCACGTTCCTTCTTACACTTACTTAAATACCCACTATGCTCACAGCTTGGAGAAAAAGCTTTAATGGATCACTGGCTTTAACTAAAGAACGGTAGCTACGTGATTTGTCTAAGTGGTCTCAAGCCCTCCCCCCCTTTTTTTGGGGTGGTATTAATAATTTTCATCAAATGAAAACAAAGGCATCTTAGCAGAACAGAAGCAAAGCTTTCGACCAGCACTATTAACATTGCCTTTTATTTGCAGCACAAACATTTCAAACAATTATTCCAGACCCCTCTGGGTGCCCGTTGCTACTAAAGCGAGTTGTCAGGTATTCTTCCAATCTCTGGCAAAGAGACGGGAGGAAAAGAAAAAAAAATAAATCACATTTTGGGGCAGCTTTTGAAAAAAAGAATCTCAGGGTCCTGAAATGAGAGGTGTGGGTCTCCTTTATGCCTGTGAGATTTCTGAGGCCAAATTGGAAGAAATGAACCCAATTATGTAATAAAAGGGAATTTAAGAATTGAGGAAAGGTTCATGACAGCCTGTGTCTATTCAACTTTGAATCCTTTCTTTTGGAAGCGCTGTGACTGTGACATAAAAATTACCGGTATCTCTATGCCTGTTTAAAATAGATGTAATGTATTATATATTTAAAGAATTATTTCCCTTCAGGAAACAAACTTTTTTTTATTTAGGAATTATAATTAAGGTGTTGGGTTTCCCCAGAAATAAAGTAACACATAGCTTGATATTTTGATAATTTAGTAATGTTCTTCTGCAACTGAGCGGCTAGAGGTTTAGTTATTTAATTTCATTTGTGTAATGTGGAGACACACAAGTATTTTGGCATCGTATCTTCTTTGATATGTAGGATTTTCATAAAGGTGAATCCTCACATCAGGGCTAAGTGCTGATCAAAATCAAAAATAAGATTTTAATCTTATTTAATCTTTAATCTTCCACTAAATTCTTTCCCCCCCTTCAATTTAGTTGTAACACTTTTGGTAGTTATTTCATTTCTAGCATTATAAAGTGCTAGAAGAATTTCAGTGTATTGCAAAGTATCAAAAATGCTTAATAGAAATTTCATGAAACACAGATAATGTAATAAAAAGAAAGCTTTCTCCGGTATCTGCTTTTATCCAATTCTAAATAGTTTAGACTTTTACAATTACATTTTGTAATTAGCTATAGTTGTTTTATTTTTTTTTTAACTCACATGCAAATATTATGGAAACATGCTATGCTTCCGTAAGCTTTGCTTGAACTAATTTTTGAAAAGGAAAACAGGCGCAAAAAAAATGTATTAACTGAAACTGGTAAAAAAATGCTAGTGAGAAATTAACTAGTTAATAATCCCGATTTAATGACACCAGTGTACTTTTGCAGAAACAGACTGTGCAATAGAGTTACTGTGACAGTTAAAACGTTCTGGGTATTTCACTTAGGAACAGATCTGTTAAGTTATTCAGTGTGTAGATAAATTATTAACCACCCTCAGATTTGGGGATTCTCCTATGAATTCTAATCTATTTTCTCATCTAATTGTTTTCTCTGGAAAAGCCCAATGAATGAGCAGATTTGCGAGAAACATAAATTGATTTGGCAAGAGAGAGAAATATTTTGTTTATGTCACTTTCAGTCCATTAGTTTTATGGAGTACATGGACAAGTTAGAAAACTATAATTCATCACCCATAAATATTAATTCCCTGGGTTTGGAGTTTACTTGCATTTTAAGAAGAATGTCTTGCATGAAGTGATTTTGGGATTAAGACAAAAAACTAGCAAAACCATATATTTTTTCTCATTAGTCCTAATCTACAAATAACTATTAAAGGTATGTAGGTATGTGCACGCATGTGTATAATCTCCACTGAACAACTTGTATAAAAACAGGAATAATTTCTATTGCTGTAGACTTGAAAAGTCCATGGCGCTTGTGACAAAGAGTGCCTTTTCCATACAAAGAAATTGTCAAGTCCATACAACTAGTAATTGTATGTTAAAGGAGATTGAAGCACCATCTTTTTCCTGACTCTCATGTTGTAAACGGACAAGGATATGGTGTGTGATATACACATCTTTCATATATGACTCTTCTGTGATTAAAAAAAAAAAATAGAATAAAAAACATCTGAGATACCATTCTCAGTTCTTAGAATGATGGCATTCTGCTTTCTCAGAAAACAAATTCCTGGAGTTTCAAATTCATCTTCAAAAGCCATTTATAAGAAAGTGGGCTCAAGGCTCACCAGGAACATCCTGTGGAATGTTCCCTATTGGCATAAGAAGGAAGGAAGGAAGGAAGGAAGGAAGGAAGGAAGGAAGGAAGGAAGGGGAGGAGGAAAAGGAAGAAGAAGAAGAAGAAGAAGAATTTGTACTGTAGCAAAAGAGCTATGTAGATTTGAAGATTAATAATGACATTTTTGAGTACTATTATCCTGCAATTCATGATAGCATTTGAGAACCCAGCCTGTATATTTAAACCTACAAGAGAGAATAGAAAAGTGACTGGACTGTATCAGGAGTTCTCAGAATGTTTAATTAGACATCAGCAGTTGGGATCCATTGCTTTGAATCTTCCTTTCCCCCCCCCCCAAAACTTTTCCCCCCTCTTTATTTTGATTTATTTTCCTTTATTTTATTGTCTAATCTGTCTAAGGACCAAACATCACAGCTGGGAAAAAAAAAAACACCTTGCAGATTCAGAAAAAAAGAAATGACTTCAAAAGAAGAATGCATTAGTGATAGATTTATTTTTCTTTTAACAGTGGCTTAAAAGAGGTCATATGATCTACAGACGTTTCATTGCCTCCTGCTGTTTATGGTCCTGATTCCATCATGATTTCTTGAAAGCAGGTCTTACTGAGAATTCCAAATGAATTTGTGTAAATTTTGGATACCAACTTCCTAGTGTAGAAATTTATCATTTTATCCCGGTAGCGTGTACATGGCAAGCATTATAGGGCTTAGAGTTAATTCTCCTCTCAGTTCTTTTAATTGAAAACAAAGGAATTTTGTAGGATCTAGGGCATTGGCCAAAGCTCTGCAACTGCAATTATTTTGTAATTTGAAAAGTCTCTTAATAAAAATGGAAGCCAAGTTTTCAAACACTGCAAACCTCAATATCACTTTCATGAAATCTCAGACATGTTCAACACTACAAGGGCCATGGAGGTTCCTTCAGAAACGATGAGAGAAGAATGTATACATCCGGAACCGTATGGTTTAAGACATGAGAACATTAAGGCTTCCGGGGCATCTCCTATTAATTTTATTGCAGCTCATGTAGAAATATGTTAAACTTTAAGGAAGCAAACAACTCCTAGATGATCATATGTCATGGGCACTCATTTCAATGGTGTTACAACAATTGGATAGATTGGTCTTTCAAATTAAACATGGATCATATACTCAAGAGTTGACTTTGTACATGTCCAGATGGTTCTAATTTAGGGAACCAAGAATGTTCTTTCAGGCTTCAGAATCTGCTGATTCCCTGCTGCTCTATACATCTAACAAAAGTTAGCCTGGGACTCATCCAAACGATGAGTTCCCTGTGGCGAATGGAAATGATTCCAAAGGCAGACATACTGAGTTTATGGGAGGGGTGCTTCACAAACTTTGAGTTGCCCACCGGGCTATGAACGCAGGCACTGGGCAATCTGCTCTTCGTGTGTGTGCTAGCTAAAAGCGAAGGTGTCGTGAATGCCTTTTGCCACCTTGCAAATCTTCATGCTAAAGTTTATATTTGCGTAACATGCGACAACAATGAATTACTTTTGTCTTTTTTAAGAACAGAAGTCATTTGCCAAGGGAAGTAAAGCTCCATGTGATCCCAGGGACTGAGCGTGACTCCTAAACTAAACCAGAACAGCTGCCCATCTGAAGGAAATGTGTATAAACAGAACTAATTTGTACAAGCAAAGGACTTGAATCCTTAACCCGGCTCTTCTTGCCTGTGATGACTGCCCCCGCAAGCTTCTTTGAAGACTACTCAGAAAATTACATGGGGAAAAAAAAAATCCCCTACAATCTCTAAAATGGGTTGATGTGCTCCGTTAATCAAAAAGTCTTTCTATCGGGGTTAGATTAGGAATGACTCTGATAAACAGAGCACAGCGATCGTCAAGCTAAGCAAAGTCAAAATTAATGACCAACAAAATCAACTTCCCTTTGTGGTTGATTTTCAACCAGCTGCATCTCCAGTATAAAAGAACTGTCAAAGGAAGGGGTCTATTAATTATTAACTCGGAACAGCTTCAGAAAACCATCAGTAAACCTCCACTGACATCCTTCTGACAGCCTGGTAATCTTTCTCAAAAAAAGTTATTGGGTCCAAGTTGCTTTTCCCCCCCTTTTTTTTTGACTTAGCTTGTTTTCATTCGCTGGTTTGCACCATTGCAAGTCCTGAAGGATAGTTCAGTAGCATATCTCTGAAGGCATGAGGCCAGGGACCATTTCTCAAAAAAAAAAAACACAACCTCCCAAAACATCTGTGCAGAAGATTTTACATCAGAATTCTGTGCGCAATTTCTTGTGTAACTCTCCTTCAGCTGTCAGCATAATAGAACTGTCAACAGCCTAATTGTAAGATACAATATGTATGGGGGAACCATCCGACTGAGGGGTGGCGGAAAGGCGGGGAGGGAAATGCATGTGGAATGTAACACAACTCAATTGTCACTTTCATAAAGACAAGCCCAACCTGTGGCTAAACCATTTAAAACCTCCCGATTAATCCCTGGATTTCTCAGGGTAGGTTGGATCAAATTCAAAACTCACAGTCAACAAAAGGTAGACGCTTTGAAACTCGGTACATCAAACGCAAACCTGCTGTTCTTACTTTTCTCATGTCACTGATTTAAAATACACGTGTGTCTCTGGTTGTATATTTTTGAAAACTTTCTGGCAACTATCTCCTTTAAGTCCTTGAACCACCAACAGATTACATTCCCTATTTGACATATGTGTTGCGTTGTTTTGGTGTTTTGAGGAGCAAATAATTATGTGGATTACTAAAGACCAGCTATTATATTTTGGTAATTCTATTTTTTTTTTTTAAATGAAGACATGACTTCTTCCTTACATAAAATACAAAAACAATTTCCTAGATTTGTTTCCATTAGTCAGTCATCTTAATAGACTGTTTTACATTTAATCCTGAATTTTCATGGCTTCTGGGAACTGTTTAGTGTGTATCTTGCTGAAATGAACTGTTTAAAAAACTATTGTAATGACTTCTTTCAGTTCAAATATCTTTTGCTCTTTGGAGTTAACAGCCTATGCTATCAGGAGCAAGGAATTCGTATTCAGACCTTCAAACCAAAGTCTGCATTCATATTTTTCTAAATGTAAAACAGTAAGCCTAACACAACAACTTACAACTTTATAATATTCTGGATTTCTGATGCGGAAAGATAATAATTCTGATGTTTAAAAAAAGGGCATTTCTTTATTTAAAATAACTACAAGATAGAAAATAATAGTGCTGCATGAGCAGAGAATAACAGAAAGTAGGTCAACTTGTTCTGTCTTAATTTCAGATGACCTTTTTCTGATTGAAATAATTTAATTAGGTTTTTTTTTGTTTTGTTTTCTGCTAAGTTTCCTACAACCACATAGATCCTGAATAATTTAATTTTAGGTGGGCTCACCCCGCCACTGAACAAAATATCTCTATGGTTAACTGTTCTCAGTTAGAATCTTGCTTTACTCATAAAGACCTAAGCAGTATTAAAGGGGGAGGAAATAAATAAGCTAAAATAGAAGAAGAAAAAACCTCGAGACAAACAAATCACACAACCTGTAATTACTTTATGGCAGTAGATTTAAAGATTGCCCTCTACTCTGCATTAGACTTTTTTCATTTCTGTTTATGTTTGCCTACCTTTGCTGGCCTGTATCACCTGTTCCATTAAAAGCTGAACGTTGGTGCAGATGCTTCGGATCGGTCTATGTTTGCATCGATGTGAAACCTTTAAAAATGTTCTTTGCCTATAGAAATGTAGGTTAATATAATAGCTACTTGAGCAAGGAATTGAGGCAATACGCGGGACTATAGTTGTTCTGATTTAGGCCTGTCCACAATTTTGTTTGTTGTCTTGCCATTCATGGCAGCTGGACTCTGACCTTCAAGTTCTCTCTCTCTCCTCCCCAAGTATTCTTTTCAGATTCCAAGTTCTTTCCTTCTTACCCTCCCACTGACACCATCCTATTGAAAAGTGGAGATAACTTTATTCATCTATACATCATTGTATCAAATTCAATAGGGAAACAGCTTCAGCGTTGTTCAAAAACTGGACAAGTTGGTAATGTCTTCATTCTCTCTCGCTCCCTCAGTAGACTTTCCCCATGCAAAAAGAACTTTCCCCCAGCCTTCCCTATATTTAAAAAAAAAAAAAATCCCCAAAGGTTGTTTTTATAGTTAAACCTCCACCCTTTATCTTTGGCAGAAATGCAGGGTGTTTTCCTAAACACTATTAGGTCTCTCAAAAAGATCACTAATGAATAAATGCTCCAGAAATGAGGATCACAGAATGATCTTGGATTTCATGGACATCAAATATTGAGCTTAGATTTATACATAACAAGCAGAAAATAGCTCTCTCCTTCTCTGAAATGGGAAAAATGTACTGTCCCCTGGCTTTCCCTCCCACACAGCTTGAAGGAAAAACCAAATTAAATTGCAGGAAGATTCCTCATCTTCATTCCATGTTCGTTGATTACAGCCAAGAATTACAAAAGAAGCTGATTATATCAATATGAATTTGCTATCAGTGATCAAATAACATTCCAGTTCTTAGAACTAATTGAGGGTCTTCACTTAAATGCTAATTACATCAAAGTCTATTGATGCTGCCAGTTTCAACTCTGATGCATCCAACAATCTTTCTCCTATCATTTTTTTCCCCTGATCCTCCTTCCAAACTTTTTCCACCAGTCCCTTTGTTGGCATTAGACACTAGCAAATATCTAAACAAAAATCTGTGATGCTTCTGTGTGCAGTGGAGAATAAAACTAAGTGAACTTTCTAAATTAAAAGGATGACAATCCCTGCTTCGCCCTTCCCTCCCCCCCCACTCTGATTTAAGTAAACATAATGCTAAAAAAGATGAATTATAGAGAACATCGGAATATCTAAATTGAACTAAACAAAGAAGAGTTATTTAAATTGGAGGAGAAGGAGAAAAGTGAGGCAAAAAAAAAAAAATCTAAACACAAATCAAACCTTCTTCCTTGATAGGGTGTTTCCTGCAAGAGACTCTAGAAGTTTATTTAGTGGGAATAGTGGATATTGGGAGGGATTTAAAACGTTCAAAGGAGAGAAGTTTATACATTAGTGCAGTAAGTTGCAAAACACTGTTGATATTCAAATGTTTATTGTCTAAAATCTGGGATAAGCTTCAGCCTGAGAGAACCTTTAAGTGTCTACAACTATTGCTAATTCCCCTCTGCATTGAGAAGGACACAAAAGCCTTAATCCAATTCCACTTTTTCTTTCCCCAAAGAGCCTTGGCTATTTTCTCTCGCATAAACTAACAACCTTATCCCAACCCACCGCAAGAGTGGTGAAAGAAAAAAGAGAGCTCTGTGTTTATACTTCAACCAATACTTTGTGTTGGGAGGCTAAGTATGGCGAGAAACTTTTTAAGTGGAACCCAAGGCCCCCACGCCATCTTTAGAAACAGAAAAAGGAGCTGCCCAGATGGAGAATGGGCAAAGGGATAGAAGAGGGATGTCGCTTCATCTCTGCCTGTGTAAAGAAAATGATTTTTCTTTTCTTTTTCTTTTCTTTTTTTGAGTCACAACATTCTTGCAGATATTGTGCCTGGGACAGAGGAAGATGGACCCCAAATCACAGTTTCAGTCGGGCATGAGCTCCCGGATAAAATATATTTAACTAAACATTTTATTTTTTTTATTCTTTAAAAAAATGACCGTGGCACATAAAGTCCCTAAAGTGCATGTTCATGCATGTATTTCAAAGGATACAGAAAATAATTTTGACTTAGGATGTAACTATTTGATCCATGAATTAATAAAAAAAAAAGTCTTGGTGTCTCCTGATTACTCGAATGTAATCACTGTTTTCTTGCCAGCAATATGAAAGAGGTTTGCCACTGCCTTCTTACAAAATATATCTTTAACTTCTCCGTCTCATATACAGTCTGAAGATTTTCTGGTAGTTTTCCAGCCAAGCCCTCACTGACTTAGCGTTTCAGGAGTAGCCAAAGTTGGGTATGTGCTGCCATCTAATAGAATAACAGAGTTGAAAGGGACCTTGGTGGTCTTCTAATCCAGGCCCCAGCTTGAGCAGGAGACCCTATGTAATTTCAGATAAATGGCTATCCAATCTAGCTGGTTCCATAGATAAACTGAGTGTGTTTTTTTTTTTAAAGTAAGAACAAGGATTAAATAAAAACAATTAGATCTAAGGGCTGAGGCAGACCTACCATTAGACAGAAGGTGAAATAAATACTAATGAAGTAAATACTAATGGACAACAGTTCCAGTTCTGAGACTCATTCTTATGAATCAATTTCTTATCATCCTTCATCTCTTGGAGAATAAAGTAGCGTGCGAGATGAATTATCTGGTACCCTATACATTTGATGTGTTATGGTCCAGTGAAAGATATTAGCCTGTCACCAATCTTAGGACTATGCAAATACTTGTTTCACAATTAAAATTAGAAGCAAATTCAAGCAAACCTTTGAACCGAATCAGCTGTTTGATATGAATCAAAAGCTGATAGAAATTGTCAGAGTGGATCAGACGCCTCCAAATAGTTTGTCTTACAGCACAGACTGAGCCTCCTTAATTAATTCAATTTGGTGATTTAATTGGAACAGTTGTAACAAACAGATTACTTTCTGAAAGCCTTCAAATGCTTGAATTCAACTGGATCAATTTTCCAAACACAGTCAGTTATTTAACTCAAGTTTTGCTTGTTTGCACAAGTCTAACCAGTATCAATCAGAATCAACTGATCATCTAGTTAGTTTTGGTAAATGAAATGATGTCCTTTGTGGCAAAAAAGACAAAAAAAGCTTAAACCAACAAGCCAGTAATTAATCTAAAGCAGAATTTTGGCATCCATTTTGACATCCATGTTTGACCTTTAATAGCATGCCAGGAACCAATTTTTTTTTTTTTAAGGGACTGGATAATAAAGAAAGTAGGATTCAGTGTGGAAATTAAAACTGATTTGATTTAAAGTTAGTCAAAATAACAAGTAGTTCATATCATTGGTCCCAGGACTTTGATAATATTTTCTTTCAGTCATAGGAGAAAAAAAAAAAAATTTAGGGGGAAAAATTGGAGGAGTTTGAGACTGGTCCAAAGTTTTTGGGAGACCCTCAGAAAATTCTGAGCCGGCAAGATGCACAGTCATAAACCGAACTAGGAATTTGTTTCTAACAGTGATCAACCAAGTGACTCAAGGACAGCCCGTCTTGTAGCAATATCTGTCTCCTGCTATTTGTCTCCCAGCTTCTGTTATTCTGCTTCAAACTGCCTCCATCAACGGTATATCCACTTACGGCCATTGCTGATAGCTGTTGATTGCCCGATCCAATCTTTGGAATCCATCGTTTAAAGGCATTTAAGTGTCCAACCTTTAGCGGTGAATTCCATAGGATAATTACATGAAATTTGAAGAAGCATTTGTTTTCTTTTTTTTAACTCTGTTCTGAACCTATTGTCCATGTCACTGAGAAACTATCTTGCTAACATCCAGAGAGAACAAATCAGAATTTATTTACTTCTACTCTCATTTATAATTCTATCAGCTGCTATCCTGACTATTCTGTAGCCATTTTCTTCTTAAACTATAAAGTCCTTCCCCTTTCGTTTTTCTTCTGAAGAAATGGAAGTCACTCCTTTAGTTCTGGCTGTCCATTAGGTACCTTTTGGTCTCTACAATGTCTTTTTTGCACTTTACATATATACTCAAATCACTTCCAGACAAAGGCTCCAATCCACCAGTGGACTGAACTGATCTGCAGTATTATTCAGCTGAAGCGGTCTTTGGGCTGATGCAATTTTACCAGTTCATACTTTTCTGTGGAAACATTCACGAGGGAAGGCCCATTTTCAAAGAGCAATTCTTCTGGCAGAAGAGGTAAGTTTCATTTTAATCTCAATTACTGGCTAATAGCTGAGCACTGATTGGATGAGACACTAGGCTCACCTATTGGCCAGGTAGGTCAGATTCTGATTGGTTGACCCTTCTCTGAAATCACGATGTGCTTTCAGAACCAAGGCATGCGGCAGCCTGGTTAATAGTTAGAACAGCCCGTTCAAGCCCTGTTCAGTTTCAAATGTGAAATAAGATTTAGATGATGGGAAAAATATGTCATCTTGAAGCAAAAGATAAGGTCTTGGAAGCAAGCTCAAGTCCTGGCGATTTTATGTAGGAGTCTCCGCAAAGCCAGGCACATCTTGGCTGAAGCTTCTCAGATATTCGATGTGATATGCCTAGGACTTTTTCTTGATGGTACCTCAAAACCAATAGCCATTAGAAATAGTTGATAGCAATAGCAATAGCACTTAGACTTATATACCACTTCACAGTGCTTTATAGCCCTCTCTAAGTGGTTTACAGAGTCAGCATATTTTCCTCCCAAAATCTGGGTCCTCATTTTACCGACCTCGGAAGGATGGAAGGCTGAGTCAACCTTGAGCTGGTCAGGATTGAACTGCCAAAATGCTGGCAGCCGGCAGTCAGCAGAAGTGGCCTGCATTCTAACTGCTGCACCACCACGGCAATGATGGTCACTGAATGGATAAACTGGTTCCAGAACTTTGATTTTCTCTCTGTTGATGCCCAACACCTTTAATTGTTGTAATTTCCTTGTTGTAGGTGTGTATATACAGTATATTGCAAACAACTACCACCCACAAGCATGTGTGGGAAATGGAAGTCCAGACTATATCTACATCTACATCTACAGATCTAGATGTAGATGTAGATGTAGATCTATTTATATTATCTATATCTATCTACACATACATATATAGATATATATGTATGCAGATAGATAGATAGATAGATAGATAGATAGATAGATAGATAGATAGATAGATAGATAGATAGATAGATAGATAGATAGATAGATAGATAGATAGATAGATAGATAGATAGATAGATAGATATAGTCTTGACTGCCATTTCCCACACGTGTTTGTGGGTGATAGTTGCTTGCAATCTCCACCTAGCTCTTAAAGACATGTTTATTTACTAATAAGACTCCAACATCATGAGTTTGTCTAAGTAGCTTTTTCTTACAACTCCATGGAAATGGTTCTTTGTTGTCTTCTTCCTGAAGCAAATGAGTACCATTCAGTTAGGTTACGTTTGGATGTAAAGAAAAAAAAAACACCCAGAGGAACACAATATTTATATTTTAAATATTTTTTGAGTAATGAATGAAAAACTATCCTCTCTGATCTCCACTGCTTAGCAATTGCAAATTAGATTTTACTTTATGTTTGCAAACAAATGACAAAGTTCGTTGCCTTTCTATCCAGAATATCTTCTCCTTCCATCACCCTCTTCATTCACCCATCTTATGAACCTCATGCGAACAAATCTTGTCTCACTGAAGGAGTTATTTCTTGTCCACAGCTTTGAATTGCGGTATTGCGGTATTGCATGGAAAGAAATTATAAGAGTGATATTTTCTTTGACTGACATGTTACCCTGTCTAGTTAACAACTTTAATTATCCTTGTCACTCGCAGAATGAGGAAGAAAGAAATGTACAAAATCAACAGAAGTTTGTCAGCTGGTTATTAGTTTCTGAGGAGACTTCCTTTTATCTATTCCCACTCAGGTGGAAACTATTCCTTGCATTAAATAGGAAAGGAGTTCAAAATCTCAAGACCAAACGTGGAATATTGCATCCAGTTTTGGTCACCATATTATAAAAAAAGATGTTGAGCCTCTGAAAAGAGTGCAGAGAAGAGAAACAAAGATGATTAGGAGGCTGGAGGCTAAAACATATGAAGAATGGTTGCTGGAATTGGCTATGTCTAGTCTAGTGAAAAGAAGGAGTAGGGATGTCATGATAGCAGTCTTCCAATATTTGAGGAGCTCCTGTAAAGATGAGGGGGGTCAAACTATTTTCCAAAGCACCAGAAGGCAAGACAAGAAACAATGGATGGAAATAAACCCAGGAGAGAAGCAACCTAGAACTAAGGAGAAATTTCCTGCCAGTTAGAACAATCAACCAGTAGAATGACTTGCCTTGAGAAGTTGTGGGTGCTCCATCACTGGAGGCTTTTAAGAAGAGAATGGACAGCCACTTGTCTGAAATGATATAGGGTTTCCTGTTTGTGCAGGGGGTTGCAGTAGAAGATCTCCAAGGTCCCTTCCAACTCTGTTATTTTGCTATTCTGAGTCAAAACAATCAAGGTGACAGTCACAAATGCCATGATCCCCCCTCATCTCCTGAAGTGAACATCCCTAATCAGTAGTCAATAGAACCATGTTGAGTCTATAAAAACGAGTTGCCTTTACAGGCTGAATTACAAATCACTCAACCCAGTTTGGTCTAATGTAAAATGTGTGAATTAGCAATAGCACTTAGACTTATATACTGCTCCATAGTGCACTCTCTGAGTGTTTGGCCCCAACAATCTGGGTCATCATTTTACCAAACTTAGAAGGATGGAAGACTGAGTCAAGCTTGGGCCAGTGAGGATCAAACTCCTGACAGTGGGCAGTGTTAGCCTGCAATACTGCATTCTAAGCACTGCACCACCATAAATTAGCTGTTTCCCTATTAATTGCTTGACACTGTTTTATTGATTATTTTAATTTGTACTCCTAGGGAATTCTAGGTTGCTATTAGGTGAGAAGTAAGTAAAATGTGAAGGGATAGTGCCACTTTATAATATACTGATAAGACCACACTTGGAATATTGCATCCAGTTTTGGTCGCCACAATGTAAAAAAGATGTTGAGACCCCAGAAAAAGTGCAGAGAAGAGCAACAAAAAGGATTAAAGGGCTGGAGGCTAAAACATGAAGAATGGTTGCAGGAATTGAGTATGTCTAGTTTAACAAAAAGGACTAGGGGGTGACATAATAGCAGTGTTCCAATATTTGAGGATCTGCCACAGGGAAGGGAGGGTCAACCCATTTTCCAAAGCACCAGAAGGCAGGACAAGGGCTAACGGGTGGAAGCTCATCAAGGAGAGAGTCAACCTAGAATTAAGGAGAAATTTGCTGACAGTAAGAACAATTAGTCAGTGGAATGGCTTGCCTCCAGAAGCGGTGGATGCTCCATCACTGAAGGTTTTCAAGAAAAACAGAATAGAATAATAATAGGGTTGGAAGGGACCTTGGAGATCTTGTAATCCAAACTCCTGCTTGAGCAAGGAACACTGTACCATTCCAGAAAAATGGCTGTCCAGCCTCATTTTGAAAATCTCCAGTGAGATTGGACAACCATTTGTATAGACAAACCAGAATATTGCCAGGATATGGTTAGCCATAGTTGGAACCAACCAGCTGAGAGATGATGGCAGCTTACATACTTGACATTAGCTGTGCAAATATGATTCTTATCACTACTGCTCTCTGGATTGCCCTCTTTTCATTTCCCCTTCTCTGGAAATGAATGTCAGTTGAGTTTGGTTGCTTGCTTGCTTGCTTGGTTGGTTTTTAAATAAAACCTGCTTATTAATTTTACCGTTTTAATATCAGCTGCTTGAGGCTCTTTTTCATCTCCTTCACATACGTCTTCCCTTCTATTGGATTCACTTTCCTTTTTTTGTCAGTTCGTTTAACAATTTCCAAGTATTTTCTATCTTTTAAAGAGATGCGTTTGTGTTATAACTTGGGTTCCCTAAAGTTGGAACGGTGCTGGGAGATGTCTGACTTCGGATCTCATATCAAAGGCTTTACAGCAAATGATTTTAAGTATGGTTGAATTTTATTGCTCCTCGCATAGGCTAAAACCTCCAGCATCTCTCTGACCTCTTCCCAGTCAATCCAATTCCATCTAATGCCGCATGACTAATATGGTGGATATTTAATCTACTTCGGCTGCTAAAATTACTTCTGAGTTGCAGTGGTGATTCGGCTTGGAAAAAAATATTTCCCTCTAGGAAAAAGAAATGCTGATCACAGGTACAAAATATATGAAGGATGATTTTTTTCCCTTTTTTTTTTTTTGAAGGGCAAGGAAGAGAAGGTAGAAACTTTCCAATGTTTCATTTTTTAATTATTTATTTTATTCAAAAATTTTATGTAGAGGAATGTTCTAATTAGGTAAAGATTTCTGATTCTAATTAAGCAGAGCGAAAAGATGTAAGCAAGGCTAAGTGAGAAGAAAACAGTACATGGGACATCTCAAATCAAACATTCCTGAAACACAGTTCAATTGACTATGATGATAACCATGATGAATAACAGTTTTGATTTTGTTTCTGCAGACCACACAGGAGGGAGTTAGTTAGGATTTGATTTCGCTGCCTCTTACTTCAAGGAGCTTTGCTTGGCCCAATAAAATTAAATAATATTGTTTGCCTTCAATGTCTAAATCTAAATCTTCAAGCTTGTGAATGGATTGATATGTATCCAACAGAAGGAAACCATACACTGACTGAGGTTGGACGTGAGGGACAAGCCCACTGATAAAGCATAAGTGAAGATGAGAGAAAATATTATTACAATTAGCTCAGAAGGAAGGGATGGTCTTGAACCTCAATACTTCCAGTTCCTCCCACTTCATTCCTAATAATAATAATAATAATGATGATAATGATGATAATGATGATAATGATGATAATGATGATAATGATAATGATGATGATGATAATGATAATGATAATGATAATGATAATGATAATGATAATGATGATGATAATGATAATGATAATGATAATGATAATGATAATGATAATGATGATGATAATGATAATGATAATGATAATAATGATAATGATAATGATAATGATATGATGATGATGATGATGATGATGATGATGATGATGATGATGATGATAATAATAATAATAATAATAATAATAATAATAATAATAATAATAATAATAATAATAATAATAATAATAATAATAATAATAATAATAATAATAATAATAATAATAATAATAATAATGATAATAATAATAATAATAATGATAATGATAATAAAGTTGGAAGGGACCTTGGAGATCATCGAGTCCAACCCCCTGCTCAGGCAGGAAACCCTATACCATTTCAGACAAATGGCTGTCCAGTCTCTTCTTAAATATCTTCCCAGTCAAACAGTTGTCCAATCCTTTCTTGAACCCCCTCCCTCAAATTGTAGATATGACCTTTGGCCATCACCAAACAAATGCCTATACTAAATTGTCACTCAGAAAGATTTGTGAACCCAAGTCAGTGATTGCTCAATTGTGGTTGAGTAAAGACTGGATCTTCATCTGATGTTCTTCTGATCAGAGATCAAAACCTTTTGTGCCTACAGATGATGGATTCATCTGTCAGTGAACACAGCAACCATAATTTCTCCCACTCCTTTTATTCCTAGTTTCTTAAAAAGGAGAAGGTCAGATTAAGGGGTAGCTTCACCCCACAATTCTGATGAATCAATTAATGATCAAGTGGGTTGAACAAGTTGAGTTGCCCCAAAAGTGCTTTTTCACGAGGCAACTGGACTTTCTTTTTTCTCTTTGAAGACATTTCGCTTCTCATCCAAGAAGCTTCTTCAGCTCTGATTAGATGATGGGGAAGGTAAGGATCCAGTCAGAGCTGAAGAAGCTTCTTGGATGAGAAGCAAAACATCTTCAAAGAGAAAAAAGAAAGTCCAGTTGCCTCGTGAAAAAGCACCTTTGGGACAACCATGACCTGGATGACTGAGAATCTCCATAGACATACAAGAAGTTGAGTTAGATGAACAAATCATTGACTCAGCAAAATGCTCTTATTTCAACAATAACAACAATATTTGAACTAACCAGAAAGCAGCTACCCTGTTCTCCCTCTTTATGCTTGACAAGCAGGTTTTCTATTAAAATTCTACAAAGTCATTTACAAACGACAGCAAAATTCCTGTTCTCCTGCAGTCTCCTTCTAACACATGACAAAGTGATCCAAAGTGACAACCACCATGTGCAGTTAATTTATAGACAAAATGAATTTGGAGCAGGTACATATCAAGGTGTAAAGTGCTAGATTATAACAGATTTTCATGCCATATGCATTTACATGTGTCATGGAAGGGAGAACGAGATGATTGAAATTAAATGGGTATTTCCCCCCCCCTAAATTTATACAAGGCTGTTAACTCTCAAAAATATTCTTCCGAGTTACCTCTTGTAAATAGAAGAAGATGTCATTTCCTATACTACTTGGTATAGTCTAATTATTTTTAAGAGACCTGCTTTAATTTGGTGCGTTTTCATCCAGTGTTAATTGAATTTTGAAGCTCAAGTTAAATTAAGCTTTTGAACTTTATACAAACCGAATTCCCAAGGTGAACCTAAAGTTTGATTGCCCACCAAAACAGATTGCCCAGACTGTGACCCTCTTAGCTGAGTCCAGCTATCTAAGTGATAGAAAAAGGCCTCCTTGGTTTATACCATGATTACTGAAAATCAGTGACCATCATTTGAAAATAGGAAATGAATAGTAATTGTACTGCAAGTCGTAAAATAGGTTTAATACAGTTTGGTTTGGTAGAATGAATGAACCCAGTCATTCTGGTTTATAAACAGTGGTTTATATCTAATATATTACATGAAGCCAACTAATTGTGGACATTCACATGGTTATCCAACCCTTGTTTGGAGTGATGATTGAACCTAGTTTGACATCTTATGAATCCATTTGTTTTCTACCTTGTAATTATGGGTCTTAGCCAGCTTCATACACCATCTAAGACAATTTATTGTAACAGGGACAAACACCCCTGTGAAAGAGAGCTGATTTCCTGGCTCTGCATTGCCTGAAATCTCTGATAGGCTGTGATTTCACAGAGTCCTGGCAGCCATACCTCTTTATACTTCACTGGTGAGACCCCACTTGGGATACTGTATCCAATTCTGGTCACCACGATGCAAAAAAAAGGCATTGAGAACCTAGAAAGAGTGCAGAGAAGAGCAACAAATATGATAAAGGGCCTGGAGGCTAAATCTTATGATGAACAGTTGAGGGAATTGGGTATGTCTGGTCTAATGAAGAGAAGGACTAGGGATGACTTGATAGCAATCTTCCAATATTTGAGGGACTGCCACAGAGAGGAGGTAGGTTGACCTAATCTCCAAAACACTTGTGGGCAGGAAAGAGGGATGGACAATTATCTAAAAGAGATCCAATCTAAAACTAAGAAAGAATTTCCTGTCAGTGAGAACAATTAATCAGTGGAATGGCTTACCTCCAGAAGTTGTGGGTGCTCCATCACTGGAGGTTTTTAAGAAGAGATTGGACAACCATCTCCTGCTGGAGCAGGGGGTTAGACTAGAAGACTCCCAAAATCCCATCCAACCCTATTATTCTATGATACAGGCCAGGCTTTCAGCTAACAGAAAGTGTCAGTCTTTCTTTGGTGTCCTGAAATGTTATGCGGTGCATCAAGGCATGGAAGGGGTGAGTTAAATCAAGGCATGGAAGGGGTGAGTTAAATCAAGAATGGATGGTGAACATTTAGGGAAGATATCTAGTACAAGCCAGAGAGGAAGGTCTGAGCTAGAAGCTCATCATTTGATCGATCAAGGGATAGGGGAGTCCAATTTATTAATGCATCTACCTCTGGTGTAGTGGTGCACAGAAAAACCCGTGCATCAAGGTCTGAAAGATATTGGCCCAATCCCTTCTTTTGTCTGTCACAGGTTAGGCTGAGCAATGCTTACGAGTTCAGACTGCTCTTGGACATGCCTTTCTAAAGAAAATCTTAGATCAGGGAATTTGGTTGCTTATGGGACATTTAATATCTTGGGGAAAGCTCGAGGGCCCCAATGGATGGGATAAAGCTTCCGAGTGGGTGAGAATGTCAGCATCCCTGTCCTTTTTCTATGCACATGATTATGAAATGAAAAACACCGGTGGAAGCCATTGGTTTCGGTTTCCCGTGTACAGGAGCCCTTAACTCCCTTTTTTCTCTCTTATTTAATCACAGCAATCAATACACTAAATGATGCCCATTTCCCTATTAAAGGTGGGGAGAGAAGAAAAACGGGGAGAAAATCGGACGGTCTGCTGCTTTTGCTTTGAAAACTTTCCTCGCCATCATTGGCTTCTTCTTTCCTTTGATGTACTTTGAATATGTGAAATGCATTAGTGCTCTTTAACTTAGCTGCTTCTTTACATTCTCACAGTTAGAAGCAAAAAGCTTCACATTATTTTTGGCTCCGAGCTGTCAAAATGTTTCCTCTGGGGAAAAGATGAAACTTGGGTTTTTTTTCTTCTTTCTTTCTTTCTTTCTTTCTTTCTTTCTTTCTTTCTTTCTTTCTTTCTTTCTTTCTTTCTTTCTTTCTTTCTTTCTTTCTTTCTTTCTTTCTTTCTTTCTTTCTTTCTTTCTTTCTTTCTTTCTTTCTTTTTCTTTTCTTTTCTTTTCTTTTCTTTTCTTTTCTTTTCTTTTCTTTTCTTTTCTTTTCTTTTCTCCTCCTTGAATCTATCTTTTGCCTTGGTGGCTCATTTGAATTAAACATGTAAATCCCAACATTCAAAACACAGAATGGATGGGGATGAGCAAAGGGTTGTAAAAGGGAGCTGGGTCAAACTTGAGCATTGTCTTAGCTACGTGGGAAGAAGTGTAATGACTTGGGCTTACACTACTCCATCCCCGTTTAGAACCCTGCCAGAACTGAGTGTGGGTAGAGTTTAAGTGGAGAAGCATGTATGACTTCAGCACAGAGAAATGATGTGGTGTGTAATAAACTAGGGCAGCTTGGTGGCCCTGCTCTGTCTCCATAAACCTTACAAAAAAAAAAGTCCCTTAGCAATACCAAGCTTTTCCATTAAAGAAAAAAAAAAAAAGCAAAATATAGCACCAGCCTAAAGCATCAACATTTTATCAACTTCATTATCTCAAAAAAGCTTACACAGTTTAATAACATGTGCTACCAGATTCCTGTTTTTCTGCCACAACAGACTAACACAATTCTCAAACAAGGAAATATATTTGGATATAATGATGATATTGTAATACGTCTGTGTTCCATATAGACTTAATGCCAATGGGGGCTTATTTGTTCTATCAAATATCAAAGCTAGCCTGTGGCGGTGAGGATCATCTTTGTTTTGGGAAGGGGTCAGGGTATCAGAATGGTGATGACCCTTGGAAACATGGAGTTGGTAAGGTGGTACCATGGGAGAGCAAGCTGGTTTTAGTCTATGGCAGGTTCACATTTTATTTCTTCTCTCCTAATTGGTTATTTTGTAAGCCACCCAGGATTACAAAATATATAAGCTAGATGACCATATAAAAAGAAATAAATGCAAGTATTTAAAGGATGGATGGATGGATAGATAGATGATAGAAAGAAAGAAAGAAAGAAAGAAAGAAAGAAAGAAAGAAAGAAAGAAAGAAAGAAAGAAAGAAAGAAAGAAAGAAAGAAAGAAAGAAAGAAAGAAAGAAAGAATATATGCAAGTATTTAAAGGATGGATGGATGGATAGATGAAAGAAAGAAAGAAAGAAAAGAAGAAAGAAAGAAAGAAAGAAAGAAAGAAAGAAAGAAAGAAAGAAAGAAAGAAAGAAAGAAAGGAAGGAAGGAAGGAAGAAAGAATATATGCAAGTATTCAAAGGATGCACGTACAAACATATTAAATAGTTGGATTTGTTGTCGTAAGTAATTTGACAGAAGTAGGAGAGGACTCAAGGGTGGCTACAAAAAGTTGTCAATTTTAATTTGGCCAAGGAATACAAATATTAAATACATGACTACTGGAAGGCAGTCATAGGAACTATATTTAATTGGAATTAAATTGAAAATGAATTAAAACCAAACAGGCTTTCCTATTTACCCTTGTCCCTATTTATCTTTGTTCCTCTGGCCCAGAAAAAGGCATACCCTGGTGGTATTAGGCTTGCAAGAAGAGAATAAATGTAGAAGTGCTTCACTCCAAATTGATCCCACAAAGTCAACTGGCAGCTGTCAATATTTCACCCTTCTTTGCCCAGAACATGGATATAGCAATACTTAGTTTTCTTATAGTTTTATTACAAGCGTTGCAAGAGACAAAATGCTGCAAATTCATTCAAAATACATTAAAATAGTTTTAAATATTTAGAACATATTTAACACTGTATTCTTAAATACAGGCAGTCCTCAACTTACAACAGTTCATTTAGTGACTGCTCGAAATTACAACGGCACTGAAAAAAGTGACTTACGACCGATTTCACACTTATGACTATTGCAACATTCCCACGGTCATGTGATCAAAATTCAGATGCTTGGCAACTGGCCCATATTTATGACGGTGGCAGAGTCCCGGGGTTCATCTGATCCCCCCTTTGACAACCTTTTGACAAGCCAAGTCAATGGGGAAGCCGGATTCACTTAACAACCGTGTTACTAATTTATCAACCGCAGTGATTCACTTAACAACTGTGGCAAGAAGGGTCGTATAATGGGGCAAAACTCACTTAGCAAATGTCTCATTTAGCAACAGAAATTTTGGGCTCAGTTGTGGTTGTTAAGTCGAGGGCTAGCTGTATAAAGGCTAAGAATATGTTGTAGGTTGTGGGTTTGCTATAGCTATTCCTATATTGTTTTAATTCTGAGTTCTCTTTAGAAATAGAGAATCTTAGCTGCCTCCAATCGCTTTGGAGAGCGAAATAGCTATATGGACTTAAATAAACAAACAATCAAATAATGTTTAATACTTTTAATTTAAAATGCTATTGTTATTTACTAATTTGGAAGGTTTCCCAGTAATCTGAAACCCAAAAGGTGAAAGAAATTGGGCAAAAATAGGGGGAAAAAATTTATGAATCCATCATTTGAAATAATATCCTTTATAATAGCTGTACTTCACTTTAAGAGGGAAAAACTCCTCTTGTTACTTTTATCTTTCTTTGATCCTGGTTGCTGAGTGCAAGAATTATTTTTAAAATGCATATTTCATTTGTCCTTTCCTCCACTATCTTAGTTAAAATCTATTATAGATGGACACTGAGCTCAAACTGACCTTATCTCTGTGCCTCCTCCCCACATATTTTAGCTACATGCTTTATAGAATTTCAATGCATATTGAGATATTTAAATTGCCCAGAAGAGTCACTGGGAAATTATGAAATCTGATGAGGGTTTAAGTTGTGATCCATACCTTCACCTTAGACGAATTTTTCCCATTTGGTACTTTCCAAATGTAATAGCCAGCCATTGTTGGAAAACTTATAATGCATGGGGAAATCTCTTCTGGGCATGAGAAAATTCTGGTGTCCCCCTCGTCTTTTGCAAATCTAAGTTTTCTAGGACCTGTTGAATAACAATATGTCAACTCATCTTCCACTTTGGTAACATGGAGAGATTCCTTTTTATCTTCCAGTGTATTAAAATGGTTGTGAGAATCTGCCTTTATTTTCCCAATCAGAAGAAAGCTTCCATTAATTCCCCATCAATCTCTTCAATAGACACTTGTTTGTTTCCAGATTGTTTGGTTGGTGCCCTCCTCTGTCTGGGATGTATATCTTGGAAGGCGGTTGCATAAATGATTCCCCCCCCCATGATTAATCTCAGTTGCCTCTCTCTCTCTCTCTCTTTCTTTGCATAACAGATGGAGAGACTCTGATTTGTTCCGTGTGCCGGTCATGTGCATTTTTCAATCCAGGTCTGAGGGACAAATTGTCTTTTCAAAGCCACACAGTTAAATTGAGTGGATTTACTGATCACTAAGTTCCTAGGTACATAAGACACATTCGAAACCTGTCGAAGCTGGCATTGATGTGACAGGCTCCATTTGAGAGTGGAAAGAATAAAAATGAGGTAGGGGCCATCTGCTGCTTTGAGGGAGAGAGGCAGAGAGAGAGAGAGAGAGAGAGAGAGAGAGAGAGAGAGAGAGAGAGAGAGAGAGAGAGAGAGAGAGAGAGAGATCAAATTCCTATTTCTGTAATACTGATTGTCCTGCCTTTCTTGAAGAGGTCGACAGACTTGATGTAGTATCAATGCACAGATTACAGTTGTCTCAGGATGGCTCAAGGCATTTAAAGCTGCAAGGAGACAGTGTGGAACAATGAAAAGAATGCTGGATTTGAATCAGCCTTCTGCAGCCTGGTGCCCCCAGATGGGTTGGATTGACGACTCTAACCATCTCTTACCTTATGGCCATTCAGCATGATGGCGAGAGGATTCTGACAACATACTTCCAACTTGTCTGGAGGGCACTGGCAATCTTGGCTGTGAGAACGTTGAGCACAGCAGTCCCCAAGCTCATACAATCGCTAGCTGTCGAAGAATATCTTAAGTTAGGGGTCACGATTTCAATCGACATTCAGTCCTGATATTCATATGGACATTTTATCCCACATTATAGAGACTAAGGAAGAGGACCTTGAGAGAAGCATGTTCTAAGTCCAAGGGAAGGAGATAATATCTGGAAGAGCAGACATCTCCCTGATTCACTGGAGTATGAGAGGGGGAAGGTGGTATTGCATAATCAGACTTCTGTTTGTATACACAATCTCATTAAAATTAGTTTTAGCCTTCCTGTAGATTTCCTGGCCTGGTCTATCTAGTGGGGCAGACAGACAGACAGACAGACAGACAGACAGACAGACAGACAGACAGACAGACAGACAGACAGACAGACAGACAGACAGACAGACAGACAGACAGACAGACAGACAGACAGACAGACAGACAGACACAGATACACACTAACCAAGGTTAAACTAACCAAACCTGCATGGTATTTATAGTATATAAATGCAACTGAAAAAAGAGACTGGACAGCCATTTGTCTGAAATGGAATAGGGTCTCCTGCTTGAGCAGGGGGTTGGACTAGAAGACCTCCAAGGTCCCTTCCAGCTCTATTCTGATTGATTGATTGATTGATTTTCAACCAGATTTGGTTAAGCGTGTCTTCCGAACATTAGCTGTGCGGGATCAACGAGAAGGAAGCTAGATGCACAGAGGCACTGAAGGGTGCATATGTTTCTATCCATCTTCCTTGTGGTCAATAGATGGCAGGGAAAGGAGAGATAATCCTATTTTTTTTTTATTGTTGGGAGTTACAAAATTGTGGAGGAACCCTGAAAGTATGACTAGCAATGCAGCTATGCCACTGGAGAAGGGGGGTTACTTTATATATATATATATATATTGGGACTTTAAAGGGCAAAAGGC